>CAUZXS010000703.1:5000-170331 GCA_963585895.1 Sepioteuthis lessoniana
GGACTGTAAATTGCATTTTAATATATGCCATTTTGATCATTTGACTATGTTAAGTTTAGTGCTAATTTCACTCAAGTCAAAGTTTGAATCCTGCATAATTTCTTCTTGACCCTCCACAGTACAAAATGACTGAGTTGATTACAAGTTTCCTGAGCAACAATCTGCATGACAAATACAGCAGAAATAATTGAATCAAGTGTCAATAACAAGATACTTCAACAAAATTCACCAGCAGGTAGAAAATAAAAACCAGAAAAAGAAACTTAGTATGAAATTTGCAAATACATGATCTATCAGGAACTGTTTGCAACTAAGTTAAGCAACAGTAAAACTATTCAGTACTTAGATGAGTGATTACTTTAAGAACAGCAGGTGCATAATCAGAGGCTTGTTGGTTGGTGCTTTATGGCATAACTCTTATGAGTTATTTCATACCAGATCCTGTTTTTATGATCTATAAGTGAATAGTTTGTAGGTTACTATTTTTAAATGAGTTGTTAGTGCTCATTTGTTTGCACATAGGAATACTTGAAACTATTTTAACTATCTAGCACTAATAATTCTCTTTATCAAGTATTTCTATGTAATATAAACAAGTTGCACAGCTGTATGGTTTCAAATAACTAATAATAATAATCCTTGATAATTGATTGAAGAACCACAGTTTACTTCTATTTGATTCATAGATAGGACTATCAGGTGCTACCACTATGGGCCAGAGTGAACCTGAGAGTAATGCCAATGAAGGGGTACTCCACATTCCAAAACTCCAGGACTGGACCCTCACCATCAAATACAGTTTAGTGTCATACCCAGGACACCTGAGGCTTCTTTGCCAAATAAAGCAAAGACCAATAAATTCTATAAAATATAGACAAATATTGATAACTTGTAGTACCAATGAAAAATCAACTTTTTAAGTTTTATGTTCATAGAGAAATTTATAAAGAAAACTTTAAATTACATATACGGTAACAATCTTTATGTAAATCCTTTAATAGATCATTGCTCACTCCTAAATAAACAAATGAAAAGAATAGTTAAACCAGTTTGTGAGGAGTGCCCATGGGGTAGGGTTGCAACATCATAGCAAGTTCAAACTCCACTCATACTATTACATTTACTTTCAGATTAATACCCTTGAGAAAGGTATTAACTCACTTACCCCTGGGGAGAATCCCTGTTGTGTAATGGCTAGCATGGTGGACTGTGACATCAAAGTAAGCAAGTTTGAACTTCAGTCATGCTATTATATTCACTTTCAGACTAATAACCTTGGGAAAGGCATGAACCCCCTTATCCCTCTATGTTGGACTGCAACATCATAGTGAGCGAGTTCAAACTCCAGTCATGCTATTATATTCACTTTCAGACTAATAACCTTGGGAAAGGCATGAACCCCCTTATCCCTCTATGTTGGACTGCAACATCATAGTGAGCGAGTTCAAACTCCAGTCATGCTATTATATTCACTTTCAGACTAATAACCTTGGGAAAGTTATCAACTCCCTTATCCCCCCCCCTCCAGCTATAGATTAAACAGTATCACTACTGTTCTACAAGGATGGCTTTGGCATTAAATAACCTACTAAAAGATTGATATGTCATTAAACAAACCAAGAAGCAGACCAGTCTGGATTTAATGTTTCGTCTATTTTTATCTGTTAATGAATAAGTTGGCGACCTTAGTCGAGGGTGACCCGAAGGCTTCCTTTTCAATAGCTTCCATGCCGAGGTGTAGGGGAGGGCACTACTCCATTCCCTGGATTGCTTTACTTTACCCTTGATCCTTACCTTATAATGCTGAGTGTTAAGCAAAGTGGCATCAAGTACTTTTTTTTTTTTTCAAGTCTTTGGTATGACTCAACCTGGGATTGAACCCCAGTGTTCTGGACCATTGGCGAATACTATGCTCATTAGGCCAATGGCCCAGTTGTTAATGAATAAGAAGCAAAAATTTCATTGAATTGATTTTTTGACGTTCAGATTTTATCGTTTCATAAAATATGTAATTTTTTGTTTGAAAATAAACTTTCAAAATGAGCATCCTTCATTCCGCTCACTCACTTCACTCTTCTATTTTTTTTTTTTTTGTTACTTTTCTCACTTTTCTTCCCCACCCCCCAGTTTTTCTTCCTTTCCATTGAAGCAGATGATAAGCCTCTCATGCATAGTATTATTCCTTCCTCCCTTTTTATATTTACTTTCTTTCCTGGATGAGGCTGTATTTTACTGCACGCTAATGCCCTTGTGAAAGTATTAAATCTATCTGTTCTCTCCCAACCCAAGCAATGGGTAAATAGTAAGGCAGAGTGGGATCTTTAGCCTTGGTTAGGCAACCAGTTTAGGAGAAGGAAAATTAAAACCAGCTTTACTCTACTCAACTGACTTTGTATTACATCCTGCTTATGGTAGAGGAATTGAGTAAATACATACTTTCTCTGATATGTCATCATCATGTCGCGCTGGTAGCACGGATATCCCTGACCCTCTCTCGCCACTCCTCCCTATCGTTCATCGCCCTAGGCAGGTCTTCAGGACAACATCCCGTATCCTCTCATAGCTGCTGAATGTATGTTTGTGCTGTTCGTCCTGCTTTTGCACGGCCATGTGTGGGGGTCCATAAGAGTACATCTCTTATGAGTTTGTCCCTGCTTCTCCAGCAGTGTCCTGCATGTCTGGTTTGTCTAACTTGAATAGTTTTCGTGATGGGGGCAGGTGGCCGTACAGTTGGTGTCTTGTGGGGTGTTGCCACCAGGACTTGTTCAAGATTGCACGCAGCATTCTTGTGTAATTGCCGTCTAGCTTCTTCTCCAGCCGTTTTGTTAGTGTCCATGTAGTGCAGCCATATAGCAGTATCAATGTGACCGCTGCCTGGAAGAAACTGCGTTTCATTTTATTGGTTAGGTCTGATTTCCATATAATCGATAGCCTATTGATAGCTGTCCATGCTTTCGTTAACCTCGTTTCGATGTCCTTTTTGGTTGATTCGACGCTGCTTCCTAGGTAAGTGAATTTGTCTACTAGTTTAAGAGGATGTACCATTCTTTATCATCATTTTCTCTATTCACAAAATGAATGTCCCATTATTTATCCGAAGTGAAATCAAAACATAACATTTGAACACACATTCAGGTCTTTTTACAACGGTTTCATTTCTTTATTTAATGCTGTATCAGCTATATAGCTACTTACCTCCCATCTCACAAACCATCCAAGTAAAACTAGCAAAACATGCTGGAGGAGGACATTCTATGGAATCCTATACATGGACACACCAACAAAAACTTACATTCATAAGCTGAGGGTGCCCGTGGAGTAATGGTTATCGTCGTAGGAAATGAACACAGCAACCCGAGTTCAAATCCTGGACAAGGCAGATTGCATTTCACATAGCATTAATACCTTTGGGAAAGGTATGAATCCTATTATTCTCCCTCCAGCTATGGGTAAATAGTAGGACAGACTGGGTTCTTCAGCCTTGATGAGGCAACTAGTCTAGGAGAAGGAATACTCTAAATTCAAACCTGTTAAACTCCACTAAAAATTGACCTTGTGTCATATCCTTCCCGAGCAGAGGGTTTGGTAAATATGATAAGCTGTGTGTGGATACTAGATGCCGCCTCAAGGAGTTGCCAAGAGAAATGAACAATAGGGATGGATATAAGAGCCAAGGGAATCCATGTTGTCGTCACCCTGATGATGCTGTGATATTGATGATGTTTGATAAATTTCTTTTGATAACTCAGGTATCTTATTTCAATTAGAAGCAGGTTCAAGACTACTACTACTACTTGGAGTAAGGGATAGGGGATAAAGTCACTATATAAGTAAAATCGGCGACTGTAGTTGAGGGTGACCCGAACGCTCCCCTTTCAATAGCTACTACACCAAAGTGTAAGGAAGGATTCTACTCCTTTCCCTGTAGTCACTATATAGTTTTATTATAATTAACATTTTTATAAAAAAGTTATATTACCCTTTAGCAATAGAAAGAAAAAATTAATCAAACAGAAAAGTTAGTTTTCCTTTGCAGACTTAATTGCCATTAGCTTTCTTTGTAACTGGTCCTATTACCATGGTAACTTTCAAATGGAAGTGGGAGATGAGAGGCAGTCTCAGAATGAAAACCAACCCACAATCTTCGAAAGCAGTCTCAAGGTTTTTTGCAGACTGCCTGCTTGAGTTCAAGAAAGCATTTAAAACTTAGGTCTGGATAGGATAGGTTAGGTTGGGGGATGAAGTTTGATGGCTGGTTGTGTTGTTTATGTAGGTTATTCAATGCCAAATACTGCTTATACACACAAATTTGTGAATGAATAATTTGTAGGAAAGATTCTAAAAACAAGCCAGAGCTCATTTGGTTGCACACAGTTAAATAGTTTCAAGTATTGTAAACTAAGATTTCTATTGGCCCATAGATTGGATCCGAACAGATACCACCACTCTGGAGCTGGGAGTAATGGCAATAAAAGGGTAATTCACATTCCCTAAAGTTCCATGAGTAGAGCTGCACCATCAGATTGTTTAGTATCATATCCAGAACATGTTTATTTTCTTTAAATCTGAGAATCATTCTGGCCCCAAAATTTTTTTAATTATATATATATATATATATATATATATATATATATATATATATATATATATATATATATATATATATATATATATATATATATATATATATATATATATATACACACACACACACACACACACACACACACGCGCGCTCTCAGCAGGATGTAACACAAGGTTTGTCTTTTTTTTTTTAAGCAGAGTTTTACAGGTTTGAATTCAGAGTTTTCCTACTAGACTGGTTGCCACACTAAGGTTAAAGAACCCAATTACTTACACATACCTGGAGGGAGGATAGTTGCATTCATAACTTTCTCATAAGTATTAGTGCTATGTGAAATACTAACACTCTTACCCAGAATTTGAACTCTGGTGTGTGTGTGTATTTTTTTGAGGGAGGGATAAAGAACAAGAATTAGTGACTGTTTCAAATTTATCACAATAGCAGGTTTTAACACTAAAATGGCACAATGATTAAAAAACAAAAATTAGATTAGAAAAAAAAGCTAAAATCATCACAAGAGGCCAATACAGTTATTTCAAGTTTCACATGTAATCAACAATGCTCAATCAGCCAGACAACAAGGAGATCACACTCATACATACAGCCAGAGAGGAGGAGGAGAAAAAAAAACAAAAAAAAAACAAAAAAAAAAACAAACAACACACACACACACACCTCTGATTAAAAATTATTCACATTGGTTTTGCCCCTTTACACGACTACTGGAACCGGGACTGAACTCACAGTCTACTACCTAGAGATTGTGAGTTCAATCTCCGTTTCTGGTTCCAATAGCAGTGTAATTAGCTGAAGCAAGATACCCACAAGGCATAGATGACAGAAGGAGAACAGTCTACAGCTGTGATTGAAATATAAGGTCTAATTCTGAATAGCCAGGTGAAAAAAAAAAAAAAAAAAAAAAAAAAAAAAAAACAAACACCTGAAGACAGAGAATACAGTGGCAAAAACATAAGAGCAACCAAGATGAGTACAGGAGTCTTCAATTTGTAAAAAATGTTGTTATAGCATACACACAGAATGTTGTTATAGCATACACACAGAATTGACAACACTTGGTAACTGTCAATTTCTGACCTTGGCAATCATCAGACCAAGTGTGTCTCAACAATGACCTAAGATGGTTTGGTTTGGTGGGGTTTATGGCATATCAACTTTCGTAAGTTATTTAATGCCAAATCTATTCTTATGTAAATAATCAATTCTATACAAAACAATTCAATTTAGCATGAGTACACAGTTTAATTGTCAAAAACATTTCTATTTCAAACTATTTGAGCAGTTATATATAACAATTCAGTTTAGTGTAAGTACAGTTTCAATGTCAAAAACAGTTCAATTTCAAATAATTTAGTTTAGCATAAGCACGCAGCTATTTTGAGCTATTCAGTTTAGTCAAGCAATTCTAATTCAGGTAATTCAGTTTATATAAGTACAGATTTTGTCTACACACAGTTAAATGTCAAAACAGTTATAAGTTAAACAATTCAGTTTAGTGTAAATACAGTTTCAATGTCAAAAAAACAGTTCTATTTAAAATAATTCAGTTTAGCATAAGCACACAGTTCAAATGTAAGCAAGGTTCAATTGTCAAAAATATTTCTATTTCAAGCTATTCAGTTTAATCAAACAATTCAGTTTAGCATAAGTATGCCGTCAGTTCTATTTAACCCATAGATAGGGCCCTATCAGGTTCTACCACGCCAGGCCAGAGAGCAATGGCAATGAAGGGGTGCTCCATATTGCCCAAAGACCCAGCATTACTGGGACCTCACCATCAGACTGTTTAGTGTCATATCCAGGATACTCGTTGGGAGGGGGGGTCTTACCCTTCTGCAGAGGTGCAGTCAGTGTATTCTACAGCCCCAACTGACTGGGCAAGACCAAAGATGGTTGAAAGTACTCATATTTGGATTACACCAATAGAGACTTGGGACGGTTGCATTGTCTTGCTTGTCAACAAGAAAAGACAAATAACAAGTTAATCAAATCCTTGCCAGTTATTTTCAACAAAATATGCTTACAAGAGAATCTGCTGCCTAAATATATACACACACCCTGTTTAGACATATATGATTTGCAAATGAATAGTCTATAGGTAACACAGTTAATGGTTCCAAATATTGCTATGTAACACTAATAATTCAATTAAACATTAGTTATTTGTTTGTTAAATGGTTTCAGTTATAATAAATGATTAAATATTCTTATTTAATCCATAGATGGAACCCTAACAGGTACTAACACTCTGAGGGTAGAGTGGACCAGAGAGTAATGGCAATAAAGAGATACTTTACACTTCCCAAACTCTAGAACTGGAGCCTCTCCATCAGATGTATAACACCATACCTAGGACAAATTTGATTTGGACTTAAGTACAGTATGTGCATGAAGTCAGAATCTTGTTGATAGACCCCTTTATTTACTCGACCTTTCCACACGGCAGGATGTGACACAAGGCCAATTTTTTAAAGCAGAATTTAACAGGTTTGAATTCAGTTTTCCTTCTTAGACTGGCTGCCTAACCAAAGCTAAAGAACCCAATCTGCCCAACTATTTATCCATAGCTGGAGAGAGAATAATTGAATTCATTCTTTTGCAAAGGGTATTAGTGCTATGTGAAATATAATAAACCTCGTCCAGGATTTGAACTTGTGTCGTCGTATCCATTTTCTATGACAATAACCATTACACTATGGGCACCTCCTTAGTTTGGAATCTCTTCCTGTATTGATCCATACATGTAATCATTTACAGTATGTAAATATCCAAATCCTCCACTATGAGTAAGGTGTGGCACAAGGTCAAATTTAGGCAGAATACTACTGGTTTGACTTCAGTTTTCCTTCTCCTAGATTGGTTGCTAAACCAAGGTTAAAAACCTGATTATTCAACTATTTACCCATAGCTGGAGGGAGATTAGACTGATTCATGCCTTTTCTAAATACACTAGCTTGAAGTAAAATGCAAACAGCCTAGTCCAACATTTGAACTTGAGTCACCAATTCTATTTCTTTCAACAATGACCATTGGGCGAAGCACATCTAATCATTTACTGTAATCCAGTTAAATCCATTTAATTTTGATTTGGTTCGTTCCTTTGTTTAAAGGCATATCAACCTTTGTTGGTTACAAAAACCATCATTGAAGAACAGTTGTCATTATTTAATTGGTAACTGAGAGAATAGACATGTGGATAGATATGTTTGGTGTAGTTTCTTCGTTTGATGGCATATTAGCCTACATGGGTTATTTAATGTCAAAGCTATCCTTGTAAAAGAACAGCAGTGGCACTATTTAATCCATAGTTGGGTTTTAATTTTGAGTTAAATGAAATATTCAAGAATATTGTAATTTAATTTTGTTTTGCAGGAAGCAGAATAGAATTGGTAAGTAGAGTTCAACTAATGGACTTGGTGGAAAAGAGGATTTTTTTGTGCACCAATTAACCAAAGTTCAGTTACAGAGAGGCTTCCTTTTGAGGCTGCAGCTACCTCCATTAAACTAAAAATTGTTTTTTAACACTGTAAACAGTTTAACAAGTTTTAAAATACTTATATAAACAGTTTGTTTTTAACAAGAAATTTAATGGTGCTATTGATTTTGTATTTAGTGTAATAACTAATGTCATAATTGGCAATAATTAGTGTCATTATTTTAGTTTGGTTTTATGCCATATCAACCAGTGTTGATAATTTAATGCTAAATCCTGTTTTTATATATATATATATAGTGTGTGTGTGATTTGTAAATATTTTGAGATACAATTACATGATCAAACAGTTCTATTTCTAACAATCAAATTTAGCATAGGTCAAAGTTAAATGGTTCCAAGTATTGCTATGTATCACTAACAATTCAATTAAACAGTCATTTGTTCACACACAGTTAACTGATCAGTTATTTCAAATAATTCAATTCAGCATAAATCATTTGTTTGTACTCAGTTTAAATGTTAAACAGTTTTATTTTAACCCATAGATAGGACCCTATCAATTGTTACCACACAGAGTCAGAGTGGACCTGAAAGCAATGGCAATAAAGAGGTACTCCGCATTCCCCAAAGCTTCAGCATTACTGGAGCCTTGCTATCAGATTGTTTAGAGTCATATATAGGACACTCGTAAGTGGGGAGTGGTCCTATCCTAATGCAGAGATGCAGTCAGTGTATTCTACTTCTGCAGCTGACTGGGCTTGCTGGTGTTTAAGTCTTAGTCTTGAATAGGATATGATAGAAATTTGCTCTTAGACTGACCCTTGGTTCATAAGCTTTCAATCATACCAAGTTGACTTACAGTGTTTTTAACATGTTCAATGGTTAGACTTTCCAAATTCTACATTATGAGTCTGTTTTTTGCCAATCTATTATATAACAATACTTGTTCATCTCAAATTTTCTAGGTAAATATAAATGTCAGAGAATGGAAAAATTATAACAAGAAAGCCAAAATTTGGTGGGTCATGTATTTACTTATTCAACAATACATTTTACTGTATGAATTTCTTCAGATAATGATATCGAAAGAACCGAACTATCTATGAAGTTGTCATGATTACAGGAAACACCAATCATTAAGCAATGCCAACAAAGGGGTACTCAGCATTTCCCAAAGATCCAGCATTACTGGAGCCTCTTCATCAGATTTAGTGTCATATTCAGGATACTTGTTGGAGGAGTCTTTACCACTCTGCAGAGATACAATTGGTATTTTTCCAGCTCCAGCCAACTAGGCTACACTATTTTGTAATAAACATTGTTACAAACTCATTTTTGTAGTATTAGTAGTAATAAAGTTAATATAGTTCATGTTGCAAACTTTTTTGAATTTTTATTGTTATAATAAATAGCATTGCTGGATTATCTTGAACAGTAAGAATGCCCTGATATTTAATGTTGATGTTAACGGGGCAGATAGAAACTTGTTAATTCAAGTGGATTCATGCCTTTAACAAAAGCATAAATGCTAAATAAATGTAAACAGACACAGCTGAAACTTGAACTCTTTGTCAATTCAACTTTACATAAAAAAAAAAAAAAAAAAAAAAAAAAAAAAATCACACCACTGTGCTCTTCCCATTCCAGACTAAACAAATAGAATGTACAGCTTTTAAATAGACCTATTTAGTATACTATATTTAAGTCACTAAAATAAATAAAATGGCCTAAAAATTAAGCTCATTGTTCTTAGATCTTTTAAGCAGGACACATGTTTTTAATAGAACACCAAACAACTTATAATACGAAATAAATTTAGGGGGCAAGATTTCTGTGTCTGGATGACTATCTTAAACATTTTTTTTTTTTAAGTTTCCACCTCCAATAAAAAAAAGAATGTATATATAAAACCACACACACTAGTCATGGAAATCATTCTGAAAAAGATCTTTGCTTACGTCTCAGAGAAATGACCGTAAGAGAAACCAACAATAAAGAATGCAGAGAGTCAACCATTAGATAGGGTAGGAAAAAAAAAAAAAAAAAAAGAAAAAAGAAATTGACTACATTCTTTATTGTTGGTTACTCTTACAGGCATCTGTCTGACAACTTGTAAAGCAAAAAAAAAGATCTTTTTCAGAATGAATCCGCTACTATACGCCATTTTGAAATTTTGTACCCACAGCAAACTGTGTGTGTGTATAGATAGATAGAAATTGTAGATTTTGGTAAATAAGAGGAAAAGTGGATAAATCAAACAGGTTTAAGAAATTCTTCCTTAAATAAAGAATGAAATATTACTACTAAACCAGTTGTAAGCGTTTGATTTATCCACTTATTTTTATCATATATATATGCATGCAATTTGCAATAAATATTGTTCATTAAGGAGTCAAGTGTTTGCCAATGGTCCAGGAGACCAGAGTTCAATCCCAGGTTGAGTCATACCAGAGACTCAAAAAATGGTACTTGATGCTACTTTGCTTTTCACTCATCATTATAAAGGTAAGGATTGAGGGTAAAGTGGAGCAATCCAGGGAATGGAGTAGCACCCTCCCCTACACCTTGGTGTAGTAGCTATTGAAAAGGGAACCTTCAGATCATCCTCAACTAAGGTTGCCAACTTTATTTTACTTATTGGTGATAAAGCATATGTGGATCTAAGCTAGAATAACTCTTGATTTGGTGATTATATAGGCAATTGACAGTTACCAACTACGGTTGATTACACTAGAGAGACACACATGCTAACAAATGGTACAACTACAGCTTTACCATAACAGTGAAAGCGCTGTGTTTTTGGTAGCAAGTAGATTTTATACTCTATAAAATCTACTAGAATTGCAAGTCCCATAACCATACGATTCTGAATTCAGAGTTGTCATCCTCCTAGACTAGTTACCAACAAAAGCTAGAGATCCCATCTACCCTACTCTTTTACTTATAGCTGAGGTACAACGAATTGCTTTGAGTTTAATGGTATATCAAATAATCTAGGGTAATTTTATGCCTATAGATTAAGGAACTGCAATCATTGATATGTGACACCAAGTATTCTTATCTTAAACAGATCTACTTGACCCATATAAATAAAATAAAGAGATAGAAATTAACAACTTATACAATTAAGAAATATTTATACTATTATTAAGAGAATAAAATAATTTTTTTAAAATTATTGGCAGTTTTCAAAAAACAAGTTGCAAACCCACCTTTTGCTTTGTCAGCTGTTGTCAAGACATATACAAAAGGGAATGTCTCAGTTTTAGATAGACTGCAATCTGCAAAGGGGATCATGCAACCTATTAGTATCAGCTACCAAAAGGCCCACATGACAAGGTCATCTGCATTAGAGTTAGTGCCTCTAATCAACTCATTAATACAAACCAATAAAACCTATGATACTTTGCCAGGTGGTTTAACACTGATTTTAATGGCAGGTCAACCTGTCAAGAGGTCAAAGAATTGCATTCATTTTACATTTATGTACTGATTGATTGCTTTTTACCAGCACACCAACTCATCGGGGTTATTTTATGCTAAGAGGTTAGAGAAGTACATACATTATATGTTTATATTTACAATTTTCTGTAGTTTTTTTTTTTCACAGTTATATGATAAGTATTCCTATCTAATACAAATAATTTACAGTTTGTGATATCAAGTATTCCTATCTAATACAAATAATTTACAGTGATATCAAGTATTCCTATCTAATACAAATTTGCACACAGCTGTATGATTTCAAATATTCCTACTTAATATGAATAATTTAAACAATATTGTTTCAAGTTATTACTTGTAATTAATAATCATTTATTTGCATACAATTATGTAATTTCAAAATAATTATTATTATTAATCCTTAATAAATAACTATAGCCCAAGTAACTATTCTTAATGCAAATAATTTACAGTTATACAATATCAAGTATTCCTATCTAATACTGATAATTTTAAACAGATCTGTTTGATCCATAGATAAGGCCCAAACAAGTACTATCACTTTGAGTCAGAGTGGACCAGGGACAAATAGCAATGAAGGGGTACTCCACTCCCCAGAGCTAGAGCCTCACCATCAGATGCAATTAAATGTCATACTCAGGACACCCCTTTTTGAGGGTAGTCAGCATATTCTATGCCCTGTCAACAGGGTGGAGGCTTAACTGATTAGTTGGGTTTTATGGCACATCAAACTTTGTAGGTTATTTAATACCAAATCCATTTTTATGCATATAGTTCTATTTGAAACAAATCACTTTAGCATGAGTACATAGTTTAATTCTCAAAAACATTTCTATTTCAAGCTATTCAATTTAATCAAACAGTTCTAATCAAAACAGATCAGTTCAGCATAAGTAAACAGTTTAGCGCAATCTAAATCCATTTTTATACAAATAACCAGTTCTATTTCAAACAATTTAGCATGAGTACAGTTTGTCAAAAACATTTCTATTTCAAGATATTCAGTTTATTCACACAGTTCTAATTCAGCCAATTCAGTTTAGTATAAGTACAGATTTTGTTTACACACAGTTAAATGTCAAAACAGTTCTATATTAAACAATTCAGTAAAGCATAAGTACAGTTTTAATGTCAAAAACAGTTCCATTTCAAACAATTCAGTTTAGCATAAGTATGCAGTTAGTTCTATTTAACCCATAGATTTAACAGAGTTAAGGTCAAATCAGTTTTACTTCAGATAATTCAGTTTAGCATAAGTACACAGTTTAGATGTCAAAATAGTTCAATTTCCATAATTTAGCATAAATATGCAGTTTAAATGCAAAAAACAGTAAACTCAAATCACGATCTATTTAACCCATAGATAGGACCCTTATCAGGTGCTAGCACTCCGGGCCAGAGTGGACCTGGGAGTGATGGCAATGAAGGGGTACTCCACATTCCCCAAGCTCTAGCATTACTGGAACCTCACCATCAAATTGTTTAGTGCCATATCCAGGACACTCATTGGGAGGTGGTGGGGGATCTTACTCCTCAGGAGAGGTGCAGTCGGTGTATTCTACAGCCCCAGTCGACTGGGCAATGGCTTAACTGAGGTCCTTGTTACATTAGATTAAGCTGAAAGGCATCCCCCTTCACTTACCTAGTGACTATAGTACCCATGGGGAGGGAAAGAGTGTTTAAACTTATTTTGAATAAGATACCTTGTCATGTGACGTGAGAATTTGTGATAAACAAACAGCTGAGTTAATAGATAGAAAATTCTATTACTACAAAGATAAACAAATCATCTCTCAAAATATATCCAATAACTCAAATATCTCAATTTATTTTCTTCCCACACACATTAACCTACCCCTCCTTCACTGATTATTTGCCAAAGTCCAGTTGATGATCCTCAAGAAAAATGTCAAAAACTAGAGTTTGAACCACACAAGAATTTCATCTAAGGATTGGCTTCATAATAAACAAGATCTGAGGGGTAGGGAGGTTCAAAAGACTAATGCCAGGAGGGAATGGGAAATAAATTTATTTTAAAAGTCAGAGTCTAGTTTAAAACCTAATAAATCAAAATATCTGAAGCATCCAAGTTGTAAGCAAGTCGGCCAACTGTAGTCGAGGGCAACTCTAAGGCTCCCTTTTCAATGCACCAAGGTGTAGGGGAGGGCACTTCTCCTCTCCCTGGATTGCTCCACTTACCCATGATCCATACCTTATAATGCTGAGTATTAAGCAAGTAGGCATGAAGTAAAATTTTTTGAGTCTTTGGTATGGCTCAAACTTGGGACTCAACCCCAGTCTCCCAGACCAATAGCAAACACTGACCATTATGCCAAAAGACTAGCGCACACACACAAAGATAACTAATTCATAATTATTTTTAAAATTCACCCATCAAATTTTCTGATTAATAATAGGAAGGACCGTGAAACGAGTTTTCAAAATTTCATAATGTATGTATTTATCCAACCCCTCTGCCATGATGTTGATGTTTAACTTCAGTCTTCCAAAAAAATAAAAAAAATAAAAATATAGTTCAATGTCATGCCTGCATTTATTGCTCTAATGAAGAGTGAGAGATAAATTTATGGTTAGTTTAGATAATATCAACAATAAATTCATTTTCTTTTACAGAGATTCCATGAGGTATTTATTTATCCAACTTGACACAAGGTCATTGGGGAGTCATGCATAAATTGAGACTCATGCACAGTTGTCACAACAAAAAAAAAAAAAAAAAAAAAAAAAAAAAAAAAAGAGATCCCATTGGTATTCTCTTATCGAGGCGCCTCAGGCAGCGGGCAATGAACCCGCAAACAGGTATTGCCTACGAGAATTACACATACACAATATACCCTACCTATGAACATTAATGGGTATGTCCCATTCCTCATAAATACATTCGACACTATTGTGAGGGGGTGATAACATACTAAGCAATTAGCACTAGCAACATATTAGCACTCCCAGGTATAGTATGAGTCTTCCCTATTTCAACCATAACCTAAGGGGAGGTAAGAAAGACGGATTCATGAACTGAATAGAAACCACCTCAAATGGAAATTAAATTTAATCTATTGCTTTCTTTTTCTGATAACACTGCATTTCTTAGGAAGCTTCTTTAAGCTCATAAGATTTCGGTGACATTAGATTATTAAATACAAATCATTTGTCCTAAAAGACCAATTTGGAAAGATAATGCTGGAATTATTAATCTCTCAACATGGTCCCTTTTACAGCTGAAATCAGTGAGATGGGCAGTCAAGTAGTTTCATTATGTCTGCTTCTTTCCAATGATCCAATAAGATCCATTTAATAATGATAATCAAAGAATGCTCCAGGGAACATTTAAATTTGGTCCTTGAACCTAGAATTTGCATGTGGTTCTTCGATCACTTCAGACATTTCAATTGTAAAGATCATCTCAATCAATGAGAGTATAAAGCTGTTGATATTTACAGATGTAATGATGATGGCTAGAGTAATGGTAGTGATGATGATGATAGTAGTGGAGGTAGTGAAGTTTTGAGTAAAGATCCAGCACATTTGAACGACAAATAGAAATAAAGAAAAAATTCTTGACATTTTAGCATACAGAAAATTTCTCTACTCCTGTAATTAGTCAGTTAAAAAAAATATATATTGATTTTAAGGGAGGCGTATATGTTTATGATATAACTAAGATATCAAAATATCTGAATTACTGACACACATATATGCAAAGTTATCTTCTGACTATTATTCCTTCAGTCAGAGGAAAAATAGAGCCAAAATCTTTGCTATTTCAAGGTTGAAATTTGTAAATAAAGCCAAAGGGAAGATAACTGGTAAACATACATGTCAGTAAGATTGTTTTGACAAAGTATTTACAAAGGAGGAAAAAAAAAAAAAAAAAAAAAAAAAAATCAATATTTATCTAACTACTATAGGAGTAGAATTAGGCCTTTTGTATGTTTAAGAAAAATTTTTTTTTTTAACTGTCTGAATTTTTTAGATGAGGCTTGATGTGCACTATATTGTGTGTTATTCTTTGGACCGCTGTCCTCATCTTTACAGTTATTAGTTGCAACAACGTTTTGGCCGTTGTATCCTCCAGCCTTCTTCAGGTGCCCCTTCTTTACCAGGGTATGAAAATGATTCAACCTTGCTTCAACCAAAAAACTTTAGAAATGATTTCCCAGGATGAATCATTTCCATACCTAGATAAACAAGGAACACCTGAAGAAGGCTGGGGGATACAGTAGCCAAAACATTTTTACAACTAACAACAATAAAGATGAGGACACCTTCCGAAAAATAAGACATAAAAAAATTTTATTTTACGGCCAGGTCCAAGTCATTCAGATGTGCTGAAAATCTAAACTCACAATACAACTCATTCTGGTTTGGTTTCTTTGTTTAATGGCCTATCAACTTTCATGGGTTATTTAATGTCAAAGCCATCCTTGTAAAAGAACAGCAGTAATACTATTTAAACTATAGCTGGGGATAAAACCTTTCCCAAAGGTATTAGTCAGAAAATGAATGTAATAGCATGACTGGAGCTCAAACTTGCTTACCCCAAGACCAAAGTCCAGCACTTTAGCCATTAAGCCACATAGACTCCTCTTATTGCAAAGGTGATAACAATAATAGTAGTGGTAAGAGTGCTACTCCTACTTCTGCCAAGTGCAAGAAGTGCAGCTAAAAAAAAAAAAAAAAAAAAAAAAAAAAAAAAAAATGTTTACAAAGTCTTGCGTATTTGTAGTGCATGGCTAATTGCTATAACTTAAACCAAAAAGAAATCCTATCATCCTGTAGACATTGTTGGCCAGAAAAGAATTTATTGTTTATTTCTTCAGACTCTTTATGGAGCATAAAGCTGCAGCCACCCCACGTCATTGATACAGCTTTGGTTTCAATAACAAGTAAGTTTTTACAGGGTGGAGTTGTTTGCCTTTCACTTGGTACTAATACCCTACATAAAAGTACAAGTCCATCTATTCTCTGCCAGAGCTATAGGTAAATACTAGGGAAGACTGGGCTCTTTAACCTTTGATATAACAACCGGTTTGGGAGAAACAAATCCCCGAGGTTAAATTGGTTAGCCTATTTACCCAACCCCTCCGCTCGGGCAGGATATGACACAAGGTCAATTTTTAAGTGGAGTTTAACAGGTTTGAATTCAGAGTTTTCCTTCTTCTAGACTAGTTGCCTCACCAAGGCTGAAGAACCCAGTCTGCCCTACTATTTACCCATAGCTGGAGGGAGAATAATTGGATTCATACCTTTCCCAAGGGTATTAGCGCTATGTGAAATGCAATCAGTCTGATTAACATAAGAATCAGGATAGTAATTTACTTAACTTTTTTCCTAAATGTGGCACAAGGCCCATAAGAACAGAAAACCCAATCAGACTCAAACTCACTTGTGAAGGTTTGCTAATCTAGCTTGCTAACCATTATACCACCCAAGGTGCCCCAAAAGAATCAGGGTTAATTCTTGCAATTTTTTTTCTTACTTTATTTATAAAACTATTTTACTTCAGTAATTTATTTTCATTATCAGAATATTATCGACAGTATTTTGTTGTTTATTAAACACATGATTTTTATCTTTTTTTTTTTTTCTGTGTGTGGGGTCTTACTGTTTACCAGCAGGTAGGTTTTCATTACTGACATTTGTTTATGTGAGATTTTGTTTTTTAATCACTTAGAATATTCAGACTATTGTCTTTATCTTCATTGTTATGCTGAATGTTTCAGCCGATATGTCAGTTTCCCTTCTTCAGATGTTTCATGTCAAACTCGAGAGCTTACACAACCTTTAACTGAAGAAGGCTGAATGCATATCAGTTGAAACATTATGAGTATAACAAAGATGAAGACAATAGTCTGAATACTCTAAGTGATAAAAATTACTAAGCTCCACCTCAGAAATTTAGAGAGATGGGATTTTGTTATCGTGAATACTAGGGCAGGTCAAAAGGTTTGCAATATTTTGGTAATGTGAAACAACTTAGCAGCTCCAGTTTGGTCTCTTTGTTTAATAGCATGTCAACCTCCATGGGTTATTGAATGCCAAAGCCATCCTTGTAGAAGAACAGAAGTGATACTATTTAACCCATAGCTGGGGAGGGGATCAGGGTTCATACCTTTCCCTAATCAGAAAGTGAATATAACAGTGTGACTGGAGTTTGAACTCACTCACTACAATGTCGCAGTCCAGCACTTTAGCTATTACACTGCAGCAACTCTAGTTGGCATCTTGAGATGCTTTTATCAAGATCAATGAAGTACACAACACTGTGAAATGCCAAGCTCTCCTGATACTCTCTCAGTATTACTCACCAGATTTGCTTTCATGGCTTGGTGCATGGCCTTAAAATCCATGCTTTTTAGCTTAACTGATGTTGCCCAATCATCAAGGTTCCAGCAACCTGAACAAAATTTCTTGTACCAACCGGTTACTGTACTATGATTAATTATGCCTTCACCTTTGATTTGGTTGGGTTTTATGGCATATCAACCATTGTAGGTTATTTAATGCCAAATCCTCTTTATACATATATATTAAATATATGTGATTTGTAAACATTTTGTTGACAACTTTTAAACAAGCCTGAGCTCATTTTTTTGCACAGTTAAATGGTTTCAAATATTACTATCCAATACAAATAATTCTATTTACTATTAATCATTTGTTTGCACACAAATAGATATACAGCATATGGAAGAGATTACTTCATCAGCAATTTCATTTTTTAAAGGAGTTAAAACTAATTTGTTTGAACACTAGTATTGCTATTGTTACACCACAGTAAAAATGACTTCAATTATTACTATCTAACACTGATAATTCTATTTAATATCAATCATTTGTTTGCACACAGTCAAATGGTTTCAAGTATTGAAAGTATCACTAACAATTCATTTAAATTGAAGTTATTTGTTTACACACAGTTAAATGAGCAAACAGTTCTATTTGACCCATAAATAGGACCCTTTTAGGGGTGATCATTCCAGACCATAGTGGACCTGGGAGTGATGGCAATGAAGAGGTACTTCACAATCCCCAAAGTTCCTGCATTACTGGAGCCTTATCAGATATTCTTTATTTCATGTCCAGGATACTCGTTGGGAGAGCAGGAGGTCTAATCCCCCTCTGCAGAGATGCAGTCAGTGTATTCTACAGCCCCAGCCAACTGGGCTAGCCTTCACCCTTTCAAACAAATATTTTTTGTTGCTTCCAAAGTGTTATGGCCCAGTTCTAATTCATAAAGCATAATATCTTGAATTAGACTACATTGCACAATGTAGTCACTACACCAATTACCAAAATTGGGTACCGTGAACTGCTTCTGTTTCCTGATATATGTACTACAAACTATCATGGACCAAAATATTACAAAACTTGACTAAAATATGTTGCTTATAAAGTATGCCCCAAACAGGAAAGGTTCGAGAACTAGTGACTCAGAAACAGAGTTGGCCTTAAGCCAATGAGACCAATTGAGCCCTGTGCCAAAAGAGACCTGTGCTAGAGTATAATCTATTCTTAGCTCATCAAGTACACAAAACAACACATTGCAATATAAATCATCCCAATTGGGCCCAAGACCTCCTGAGCTGACCCTGCTTGGAAAAAATGTTCTTTATTTCTTTTTTTCAAACTGTTGAAGGCAAATAGAAAATAAAAAGCTACAATACAGAATTTAACCTTTTATAAAATGGAAAACTTGCCCTTTCAACATAGAACTGTTAATTAATTTGAGCAGTTTAGAGAAATGATCATTTGGTTCCAGAAATTAGATTCTGATAAAACCTGAAAATTTCAAGTGGCCAACTTTAGTGTATAGGTCAAGTCTGAGAGACCTAGTTTTTTTTTGTTTTTTTTAGACAGAAAATTGGTGTCTACTGATACATAAAGTTGTTTTTAAGGTTGAAATTAAAATAAAGTGAAAGGACAAGGAGCCATTGTTATATAAATTAATGATTTTATGACCATAAATCAAGGGTTGACCTATACATTATTATATATGGTAAAAGGTCAAGAAACTAAGCAGATAGCATCAGAAATCTGATAAAGCTTTATGAATAGAATTGTTTAACTTATTTGCTTATGGGTCAAGACCAAGGTATAAAAAAAAAAGTGGAGAAGACGGGGTTAAGCATTTTTTCTATCTTTAAGAGTATCTCATAAGCAACATTCTCCTAGAGGACCTGCCAAGAGTGATGGCTGATAAGCACAGATGGCAAGAAAGAAAGTCAGGAAAATCCACACTATCAGCACAACTTGATAATTCAACCAAATAGCTGTCTGTCCATATCACTAAAGCTCTGCCATTCTCAATCATGACTTGAACAATTCCTGAAAGTTTAGATTAGAGGTGATATCTGTCTAAACCTTTGTCTTACTGTCCCCTTCAGTGTAAAAGGAAGAATCTTATACTGCTTACATTATTCTCATGGGTTTACCACTTGAGGCTGATGACTTTCTCCATCCTTTTCCTCACACACTATTACAGAAAATAACAAAAGTAGATGTGGCCCAGCAGTTAGAGTGTTCGCCAATGGCCCGGGAGACCTGGGTTCAATCCCAGGTCGAGTCATACCAAAGACTTTAAAAATGGAACTTGATACCACCTTGCTTAACACTCAGCATTATAAGGTACGGTTCAAGGGTAAAGTGGAGCAATCCTGGGAATGGAGTAGCGCCCTCCCCTACACCTTGGTGTAGTAGCTATCGAAAAGGGAGCCTTCGGGTCACCCTCGACTATGGTCGCTAACTTCAAGAGTATCCAAGATACCTAAATGAACCTGAAGTTGACTTCTGTGCATCACACACAATGTAAACTGTAAAAGAGAAATGGACTTATCCCCGGAAAAACATGCTCATGTGTGCCTAGCATGCAAAAGCGAAAACAGCCGCCCTAACGTATTTTAAGAACTCACGATCTCGGATTCTCACAAGACTGGCAAGACATGAGCAAGGGTCTAAACCTATAAAAAAGGCTGACGGCCACAGTGTTCAAAGTGAACTCAAGCATCGCAGTTGGCGAGAGACAATATATCCAGCTGATTGGAAGAGACAATTCAGGAGGCATTTCTAAGCTAGAGATGTTTGTGCTGGACAGTGATATGTAAAAAGTGTCCTGGATCAAGCTTTCTGACTGTTAAGCGACCCCTGATTACTACATAAACAATGATTGATTTTTGATGGCATGTCAATCAATGTTTACATTTTGTGTAGCTGTTTAAAGTTTTTTTTTTCTTTTAAACAGTCCTACTGAATATGAATAGTTTTTGAATAGTGCTAAACGTTTGGACCCACCCAGGTAGGAAGGTAACAGCATTCTTGAAATGCTATGCATCTCAAGTGCATGGTTTACAGTCATTTGTTTTTGTTTTTTTTTGCGGGGATGTGTGTTTTGAAATCAAAGTTTATTTAAAGATCTAACAAATGAAAAATTAAAGTAGGACTTCTCAAAGCAAATGATATAAGACCATTTTTGGAGTAACACCAGGTTGTAAATATACCATCAGTTTTGTTAGATAGGCAGCGGGGGGAGGGGTATAATAGATGCCCTGTATACATGTTATTAAAGTTATCTTTGATCATCTTGATTATTTCAGATTTAAGTTGGTTGGTTATATTTTAGGGCATATCAACCTTTATGGGTCATTTAATGCCAGATCCTGTTTTATATATATAAGTAAAAATAAGTTGGCGACCATTGTTGAGGGCTCCCTTTTCAATAGCTACTACACCAAGGTGTAGGAAGGGTGCTACTCCTTTCCCTGGATTGTTCCACTTTACCCTTGATACATACCTTATAGTCCTGAGTGTTAAGCAAGGAGGTATCAAGTACCCTTTTTGAATCTTTGGTACGATTCAAACTGGGATTGAATTCCAGTCACCTGAGCCGTTATGAACACTCAACCCACTAGGCCAATAATATATATATATATATATATATATAGATATGTTAGCAAATAGTTTGTTAGTAACATTTCTAAACAAAGCAGAGCTCATTTGTTTACACACATTTAAATGGTTTCAAATAGAGTAAATGATTAAAATAGTTCTAGTCGACTGTTAGATGGGACTAACAGGTACTGCCACAGCAAATAAGAGTGGACCTGGGAGTAATGCCAATGAAGAGGTACTCCACATTCCTCAAAGCTCCAGGAGTGGAGCCTCACCATCAGACGGTTTAGTGTCATATACAGTACACTCACTGGGCAGATGGATCTTACCCCTCTGCTGAGATGCAGTCAGAATATTCTACAGCCCCAGTTGACTGGGATTTTGGGGTTCAGCACCTCAAAAGAACTTTAAATATTTTTTTAAAAAAATCCCTGACAACTAAAATCTTTTTTGCATATTACTACTCTTCAATAATAATCTTCAGTTATATTTTATAATAATAATAATAATAATAGTAGTAGTAATCATGAAACAGCTTTTCAAATAGTCATTGTTTGCAACCAGGATGATATACAGGATGGCATAAAAGCTTGTATATACTCAGGGGTGAGCCTATGATGAAACTTAAGAAGCTTAAGCTGCAAGGCCCCTAATTTTGGGGGCCCACAAGAAACAACTTATTCCATATTGCTTATTGGGTCTACAAGAACAATTTTTCAAATAATATCATCAATATATACAGATTGATTTTAATTACATGTCAACTTGTCAGGGCTGCTCGCTCGATTCCTTTCTGTGTTGGCCATGTTTGCTTCGCCACTGGATCGGGTTGCATACCTGACACGTGTATCAGGGAGGTCTAGCACTTGCATCTTGTGGCTGATACCAGCATCCTTGGGCCTCAGGGGCCATCTCACCAGGCTCTAACCCTCTCCAGAAGGGTTGGCTTTATCGCCTGGCACCCAAGGTGTCCTTCTTTAGGAGAATGCCAACAGGGCTCAAGGCATTTTTGGAACCACCAGGCATGTGGGCATTGACCCTGCGTTTGGACCCACCTTAAAAAGGCCTTGTGCCATACTCACCTGTTTGGTGGGACATACGACAAATACCAAGTCAACCTGGAAGTAATGGCAATGAAATGGGTACTCCATACCCAAGACACCCACTTTTTGGAGAGAAGGGGGTCTTACCCCCCTGCAGAGGATACAATCAGCATATTCTAAGCTCTAGTGACAGGGTAGTTTTATTAATGCAATATAATGATAATGTATAGATAATATATAACACTACAATAATGATAATATAATTAATGTAATGTCAGTTTTATTAATGAAGAGCTATTTGATAGAAAATGATAGTTAATAGAAAGAAATAAGTATTAACAACTCGAAACACCATTGAGGCCAATTTAGTGTCTAAGATTTTACTGCTAGTTGAAATCTATTGTATTATAGAATAGCGCTTGTTCAAATTTTTCTTTTGCTCATGAAAATAAAACTATAGTTTATTCCACTAAAAACATTAAAGCATGTGTAAAACAAAAGTCTCAATGGTGTCATGAACTGTAAAGTATTATGTAGATTAGCTAGAAAATAAAAACAGCAAACAAAAAAGACATTCAAATTAAGGATTTTTCATTTAAAACATTAAATATAAAACGGATATTAAAAAATACTATTAATATAACAGTTGACACTTCAGAGCCTCAAAAATGTCAGCCTGCCACTGTATATCAAGGATGAAGTCTATTCAAGAAAACTATTCAGTGTTGATGACACAATTTCACTTCTAAGATAAGCAGGCCAAGAAATTGATGACAATCTTTATCATTATTTCCTCAAGGATATAAGCTACAGAAATGAATAGATAAGACTGCAATTTGAGTATTTAAGTACTTTTTTGCTTTATTCTTGTATATCATCTTTATTTTGATTACAGAACTATTTTTATAGATAGATTAACAATCATACAGAAATTTGGTTTCTTTCTTTGTTTAATAGCATATCAACCTTTGTAGGTTATTTAATGCCAAAGCCATTCTCCTAGAAGAACAGTTGTGGTACTATTTAAACCCATAGCTGGGAGGATAAGGGGGTTCATACCTTTCCCAAGGGTATTTTCCCGAAAGTGAACGTAATAGTGCAACTGGAGTTTGAACTTGCTTACTACAATTCCACAGTCCTTCGCTTTAACTATTACACCACTAGGACAGAAATTGATCACTCTGATAAAAAAAATAAATAAATAAATTAAAAAAAACAAAAACTCTTCCATGCTGTAGATACTACAGTGTAGATGTACAACCTGGACTTTAATGAAGTGCATGGAGAAAAAGCTAGATAGAAACTAAACAAGAATGCTGTGTGCTGTTTTGAACAAATCCTAGAAGCAGCAACCCCACTAAACAGCAGCTGTACGGCCACTTGCCTCCCATCTTACAAACCATCCAAGTAAGACAAAGACATGCTGGGCACTGCTGGTGAAGTAAGGATGAACTCAAAAGCAATGTTTTCCAATAGACTCCTACACATGGACACACCAGTGTTGGCTTAACTAGCAAAGACTTCCATCAACCCAGTGCAGATACAAGATGCAGTCTAGAGGACCAGCCAGGAGTAATGGGTTGGGTTCGGTTGGTTTTATGGCATATCAACCATTATAGGTTATTTAATGCCAAATTTATTTTTATCCAAATAAACAGTTCTATGTCAAATAATTCAATTTAGCATAAGTATGCAGTTTAAATGTTAAAACAGTTCTATTTCAAATAATTCAGTTCAGCATAAGTACACAGTTTAGTTCTATTTTACTCATAGATAGGACCCTATTAGGTACTACCACTCCAAACCAAAGTACAGCGTGGAACGATAAAATTGTTGCCCTAGAAAAGACGACATGATTCCATTTCCATTTAATGAAAACCAGTTTTCATTTTTTGTTGCAGACCATCTACTAGTTGTCCAGTTGTGTACAAATCCCAAGAGCGATAGGAGCCTTCTATCATGTCTGAAAGTGACACAATGTTCAACGAGTGAGATCGGAGATGCACCGCTGTACAACCCATACTCTCTACCGATCCAAGTTATGACAACAGGACCATTGCCAGCACCCTCAAAACGCAAATCCGGACGCTTCAGGGCACAGCTCAGTGCATCGGACGACCCTTTGGAGGCGGTGGAGTGGAAGCCCAAGGCTAAGGACATCATACCACCTCACATCTTTGAAGTTGGCTTGAAAGTCAATACCAAAGTGTACCTGGATGTGCTGAAGAGTGTGGTGATCCCCTGGTGCAATCAGATGGCCGGTGGCAGACCCTGGGTGTGGTAGCAGGACTCGGCGCTGGCTCACATTTTTTCAATAAAAGTTTTAAAATAAACCTGTAGTGTTGTTTTCTTTAGGATGACAATTTTATCGTTCCACCCTGTAGACCTGGGAGTGATAGCAGTAAAGGGGTACTCCACATTCCCCTAAGTTCCAGCATTACTGGAGCCTCACCATAAGATTGTTTAGTGTCATATCCAGGACACTTGTTGGAGGAGTTATCCTTCGGCAGAGATGCAGTCAGTGTATTCTACAGCCCCAGTACTGGGCCAGCCTTGTTCGGGAGGGTGGAGTACAGTTGGCCAACAAGGCAAGGAGTAATGGGACATAACTTTGTAATAGATTTTTTTTTTTTAACCATCTACTTTTGCATCTTCAGTATGTGATTTACCCAACCCTTGCGCAAAAGATATGACACAAGGTCAATTTTTAGCAGAGTTCAGATTGTTTCAATTCAAGGTTTTCCTTCTAAACTGCTAGCCTTAGCAAAGCAAGAGAATACAATCTGCCCTACTATTTACACATAGCTGAGAAAAGAACAGATGAATCTATGACTTTCTCAAGGGCATTAGGATGAAGTGAAATGCAGATAGCCCCCATCCAGGATTTGAACTCTGATTGTGGATTCCACTTCCCATGACAATAATCATTACACATCCTTTATCAATTTTTTTTTAACTAGTAATATTAACTAATTTTTTTTTTTAAATTAAAATAAAATAATTCGTTTACTAGATTAATGAACCCATAGAAAGGATTCTAATTAGTATTCTTTCAAAGTTCTACATTATATCAAGAATTTGAGTGATTGATTTAAAAAATAATAAGTGCAACACAGACACCATAAAGTTACCAGCTATTAGCAACTGGACAGGAAATTGCCTCAAGTTGGACCATTTATCATTTTAGAGTATTAATTGATTTAATAAAAGTTACACTATGATGTGCTGTTTTTGTTGAGTTAGTGTTAATGTTGCATAAACTGAGAATTTTAGTAAGAGATTTCTTTTTTTTTAACACCTCACCTCAATTAACAATTTTAAACAAGACAGAAGATGCATAATTTGTTAACTCCAAAGGTAGATTAGCGGGAAGGGAGGGAATGGGACTTTAACCTCCCCCCCCAAAAAAAAATAAATGACCTATAGATGACAGTTGAACCTCTGCAATATTTAGTAAAGTGACACCAAAGGTCAATTTCTGTAGCCAGGAGTTAAACACAATGTTATTCAACAACTGATGGAAATTTTTTTTTCTGCAAGTACGGAGGCACTTGATGACATCACGACTGTTCCTCGCGCACTCAATTTAAATAAAAAGTACTTTAATTTTAATCAATCAAAAAGAAGTCGAAGAAATAATACCCCGTTTAAATAATTATGGGAAGATTAACTGTGTTTTTATGGCACAGAACATATACAATTAATAAAATCCGCATGGACATTAAATGCACAAAAGTTAAATTGTAACCAGTACAAAAACTTTGAGGGGGTAATTAAATTTAGACAGTTGATATTAGTGGGGCTAGAATCGTAATTTTTTTCTTTCACGTGTATAAAGAAAATTTTTTTTTTCTTTTAAGTCACTAAAAACGAAACGTTATTGGTGAAACCAATTTAAAAGGCATGAAAGCTAAGCTTAAGCTTTATTTTAAAATTCTATCAACCTTCTCTCCCAAAATTAGGAATAAAAGACAGTAAATAGTAATGAATAGATATATATATATATATATATATATATATATAGATAACTGACACTATCGAAAAAAAATTTAATTTTCATTAATTACTGGATTTTAAGAATTCACAAATAATTTATTATTGGAACTGAAAATGTTCTAATTTATAACTTGGTGTAATGTAAAAAAAAAATTGTTTATCCCAGATTTTCTCCAATTTCATTAATATACGAATTTCAGGAAAATTGAAACAAGCTTTTTATGCGATTTGTTGTTTGTTTTTTTAATAAGTGTCAATTTTTAGACAAGTGCGTAGTCAAACTTAGGAATTATTTTTATTCAAGTTAAGCTAAAATAGATTCAACAAAAGAAAAATCACTTGAATGATTTACGACGAGACATGCTCAAAATTACGATCAAGTCTGAACTAAGAAAAAAATATTAAAAAAAGAAAAGAATGGATTATATATAACGAAATAAAAGCCTAATAAATGAATAAATAAATAGTTATGTAGTCTAACGGCACTTCCTAGTTTACTATCGGTCATAAATTATTTTTTACTTTAAAATACGAAAGATTTAAAAACATACCGGGGTTATGTACAAAATAAAAACCAGTTTCCATAACTGATTTTTTAAAGGTAATAAAAATTTTTAATCAATAAAAATGTTTGAAAATAAGATCTCTTAAGAAGGAAGAGGAAAATAAGACATTTATTTTTAAACAAGTGCTTAATTAGCGAATAAAAGATCTGTTCAACTTAGACGGGGAAAAAAACTTCGTAAACAAAACGATTTCGCAAAATTAACTTCATAAAACAAAAACAAACAAAAATATCCTAGATTTTTATAGATATGCCTTTCTTTCTTAGTGTGACTGAATGTTATTTCTTTAATTGGCATCTTTTTAAAATGAATTACAAAGTTAAATTGTCAAAAAAGGTTATTTAATTGTCTACTTTTTAAAAAAAAAATGTTTATACAACATTGATTGGTTCATCCATGTATTTTTTGTGGTGTAAAAGATTTTGAAAAGTATATTAAATTCTCGTCAAGGGTCAAAACAAGTAGTAAATTTTCAGAAGTACCATTTTTGTTTATCTCTTTCTCCATATGTGTATGTGAATTTAACAGGTTTCCTTTGTTGCTTGTCATTTATTAAGCGGTTTTTATGCCGTCAAAATTATTCGCAATATTTTTTTTTAATTACCTCAGCCACATTGCGATTACATATAAGAATTATTTACAGCACAAAAATGATAAAAATATCGACGAAAAAAAAAAAAGATAGGTAGATTAAACAGCGATATATAGGAATCAAGAGTAAATCACTCACTGGTCATTAAGAATTGTAATGAATGACAATGATGGCCGGTGACAAGTCGATCGACACAAAGCCTAGAGACAGTTCTGATTTTCAGAACTAGTGCGAGAGATGCCCCTCTTCAGGAAATTAAAGGATTTGAAGAAAAATGTGTAAGTTTTTATTAATAAAAAAAATGAAAACAAACAAAGAACATGTTTATCATTTTTCTACACATGCAGCTCAAATTATGTTGGCTCAGTGGTAGAGCAATGAGTATGTAAACTTAAAACGGTCTGAAATCCATTCTTCACTTAGGTGTCGTGTGGGTGAGCCTCGATATCACGTGCGCTGTTTTTTTTTTTTTTTTTTCCTTTCTTTCGTCTCTCTTTCTTTTAAAACAAAAAAAAAAAAATGGTCTAAGAACGTCATAAAAATTTCACTATTTTTAGATCAATTTTCAAAAGCAACTACATATGGTAGGTAAAAAGGATATGACAATACGTCCCATCCTCTTTAGAAAAAATCCGGGTCCCAGTTTTTCCTTGATGTGGGAAAAAAAAAAAAAAAGGATGTTACCATCATTGTCTAAAGTAACGTTATTTAATCTTCTTACGCAAAGGAAGTTCAATTCAATCTTCGATTGAAACCAATCCCCACAACGATAGAGGATCACAAACAAACCCGAAAAAGAAATTGAGATATATATATATATATATATATATATATATATATATATATATATATAATAAAAGAGAGAGAGAGAGATTTAATGACTCAAAATTACAATACATTTCTATTACAACCTGTCAGCCATGTATTGAAGATTACTTTTATGGTTAATATCTGGAATCGACCGTATTGTGGCAATCAGTGAATGATTGACTTATTCAAAGAAAATAAAAGCAATAATCAATTAAAACTATTCATTCATCTTTTTTGTAAAGAAAAAAAAAAAAAAAAGGTTTCGGAAAATTGAGATTTAAATGATTAAAGAAAATACAAAAAGAAAAAAATACAATTTTAAAATCCATATTAAATATCTTCCCCCGCTACTTCGACAATATTTGTATAATTATTAATTTTTAAAAAGTCAGAGAAAAAAAAAAAAATTGCACGAAGTTGACAAGGGGAGGGGGCAGGGTTAGGTCACGTGACCAGATTAACAAAAGTGGTTCTGTTCAAAAGCCTTATTTCTGGACAAGTACTTTTATATACCTATGAAAGTTAAATGTTTCTACTTAGAAAGCGTTGAGTGACTGAGAAAAAAAAAAAAAACTTAGATAAATAGAAAAAGTGCCGTCAAAATTTTTTTTTTTTTTAAATTAAAAAGTTTGTATAATATTAAATTTAGTATCTTCTGAAATCTTTCCTTCCTCACAAACATAAGTACCAGAATTGGATAAGGGGAAAAATAATTCCAACCATGTGTGTGAACAATAACTAGAGAAAATGAAATAGCCAAGAAGTACACAATGGGGGAAAACCCTAAAATATAAGAAAAACAAAACATATTTGGGTAATTCAGTAGAACTATCAACATTTGTAAACCAAAACCCAACAGATATTTACCAAAGAAAAATATATTCAGGTTTAGGAATAAAAAGGATTTCTTCAGATTAAGAATAATTTGACATGACTTAACATTTTGTACAATAATTTTACAAAATAAAATAACATACTTCATAGGAGGTATAAATTTGAAAAAAATAAATAAATAAAATGATCAAATCACCTTGTTTTTAAACTTCATCTTAATTCAAAAGCTTAAATAATTAAATATATCAAAACTAAAATTACAGTCGGGTTAAGGCCCAAGAAAAATTAAGGTTTTTTAGGAGAGGGGATATTGAAGACTGTTATGAATAATTATAAAATAAAAAATATATATTCTTTTTTTTAAACTTTTATCTTAATTCATCAGGCCGTAGTTTTTTTTGGGGGGGGGTCTTTTCTTTTTAAATAATTGTAAAGTATCTTACCTGAAAAATCTTGAGAAGGAGTTTCACATATCTTCTTCTTACGCCTAAAGATTTGCCTAAAGATGCCAACACAATTACGGTGAATAAAATGAAAAACATAGGTAGAAAAAGCACAGAGAGAACTGCTAATAGTAAATGTTCCTGCTCCATGGGATAATTAGGGCTGCAGCTATTAGTTTAACTAATCAATTGTAATTCCTTCACTTAACAACAAGTCTTCCTCAGGTGTCGGCTCTTTTAATGTAGCTCAGGCTTCTTTTTCTGCTGCTTTTTTTTCTTGTTGTTAGCCATGAACTTGCTTCTTGCCAAGGTGAAGGTTGACTAACATCTGCTCCACCAACACTGTTACTGTCTATTACTCTCAAACCAAAAATAATACCTTCGCTAATTTAAATTTAATTATTTGTTGTAAACCAAACCACAAGAAATGCTTTCTCACATACGTTTAGACTTTTAAATATATAATTATATGAAATAGAAATAGATGAATAATTACCCGATTTAAAGTGATAATTGTTATTATGAAGCAGTGAAATAGGGGTTCGAGAGTAGCATGTGTTCGTAATTTTAAACAAATTCTTTTATTCTATTCTACGGTTGTGTACCGTTTTCATTAAAATGATTTGGGGAAATAGTTGTTAAATAAAATAATGCTGTCTGCAAAATAAGGATGGATTTCATAAAATATTTAAATATGAAAAAGGGTCATTATTTTCTTAATGATCCGGCTATCAATTCTAGAGTTAGAAAAAAAAAAACAAGTTTTCAGGAACTAAGAATAATATATTCATATATTTAAAAATGAAGAGCTTTTAAAAGTTTTAGAAATAATTTTGAATTTGAATATTTTTGCTGCGTCGCTAAATATGGTATGGATCAAGTTGGCTAAATTTTAAGTTGGAGTTACACACACACACACACACACACACACACACACACACACACACATCATAATCATCATCAAGATATACTGATAGCATGTATTCCTATGACTCTCTCACATCACCTGTCCCTACCAGTCATTGCTATTGGCAAATCCTTATGTTGGCAATCAGTGTCAGTACAGAATTAATGAATCTAAGTTTTTGCTGGTCAGCCAACAGTGGTGTATTCATGTGTAGGAATCCATTGGAGATCATTGCTTATGAATTATTTCTTACTTCTCCAGCAGTGCTCAGTACTTACTTGGATAGTTTATGAGATGGGATGTAAGTGACCTTACAGCCAATGCTTCCAGGATTTATTTAAAACAGTATGCAGCATTCTTGTGGAATTCTCACCAAGCTTTTTCTCCAGACATTTCATTTGAGTCCAAAGGGAAGATGAAGCAAATACTTCTAGCATATACTTTTCCCCCAACACACACACATATATAACCATACATATAACCATATATAGATTGAGAGAGTGAGAGAGAGAGAGAGAGAGAGAGAGAGAGAGAGAGAGAGAGAGAGTGCAATATTGAAAAATAAAAAGATTAATAACTTACAACACTGAGTTTCATGACTCCAATAATCAAGTGAAATTTGTCAATATTAATACCTTGTGTCTTAAAACATTGAGATTGCAACTAAATATGAAGACATCAATTGTTTAGAATGATAGAGAACTTTATTAATACATTGTCCCTTAAAACATTCATATCACAGCTAAATAGGAGGCGTTTACCTGTTCAGAATGATTGAGAACTTTATTAATACATTGTCCCTTAAAACATCCATATCACAGCTAAATAGGAGGTGTTTACCTGTTTAAAGTGATTGTGAACTTTATTAATACATTGTCCTTTAAAACATTCATATCACAGCTAAATAGGAGGTGTTTACCTGTTTAAAATGATTGAGAACTTTATTAATACATTGTCCTTTAAAACATTCATATCACAGCTAAATAGGAGGTGTTTACCTGTTTAAAATGATTGAGAACTTTATTAATACATTGACTCTTAAAACATTGATATTACAGCTAAGTCTAAAGTGTTTACCTGTTTAAAATGATAGTAAACTTCATTAATACACTGCCTAGTCAGCTGGAACTGTAGAAAATAGTGACTGCATTTTTGCAGTGTTTACCTGTTTAAAATGATAGTAAACTTCATTAATACACTGCCTAGTCAGCTGGAACTGTAGAAAATTGTGACTGCATTTTTGCAGAGGGATAAAACCCTTCCAGTGAGTGTTCTGGGTACTTGTTTAGGAGAGTGTGATAAGGATGAGTGGGTAAAAGGTGTCTCTACGTATAGTGAGTGTTGTAGTCTCAATTCTTTATATTTAACATTGGTAGCAGAGCTAAACGACACTATGGCTTCAAAGTATTTTGCTCCACCCGCATTAATTCTGAGGATGGAATGAAAAATTTGCATGAAAAACTGGATACACTTTTTCTGGAAGATATAAACCATTCTGCCTTTCGAGCATACGAAACATTTGAAAGCTATCGGGGACCGCCTGGGACATCATTGGGAGATTTTCTGATTGACTTTGGCCGACATGTCGCCAAATTAAAAGACTTTAACATTCTTTTACCAGAACTTGTACTTATTTAGGAGAGTGTGATAAGGAAGAGTGGGTAAAAGGCGTCTCTACATATAGTGAGTGTTATAGTCTCAATTCTTTATATTTAACATTCAGGATATGACATTAAACAATCTGATGGTGAAGTTCCAGCTTTAGGGAATGCGTTGTACCCCTTCATTGTCATCACTCCCAGGTCCACTCTGGCCCAAAGTGGTAGCACTTGATAGGGTCCTATCCATAGATCTATTGCAGAGGTCAATAAATATACCTGTCCCCGGAAACTTTTGAAATATAAGTGATTGATAACGAACTAGGTAAGAATGACAAAACAAGGGTGTTGCTTCGAAAGGCCAAACTTTATTACTGTGGAAATTGGAATAGCGTACGGCAAACAATCGCCGCTGCCAGGTGGTGGTCACTGGAGTAGGTTCTAATCGCTGGTGCAGGTCTGGATAGCTGGTACAAGACTGGTAGTTGTTGGATAGACGGTCGCTGGTACAGGACTGGTATCTGCTGATGCAGAACTGGTAGTTGCTGGTGCAGGAAGGTGATCGCTAGTTCAGGACTGGTAGCTGCTGGTAGTTGCTGGTACAGGAAGGTGGTCACTGGTTCAGAACTAGTAGCTACTGGTGCAGGAAGGTGGTCACTGGTTCAGGACTGGTAGCTGCTTCTGCATGGAAGTGGTACCAGTGCAAGAAGGTAGCTGCTGGTGCCATCTCAGAAGGTATTAGGTTAGACTTTCAGAATTAGTCCTGAAAAGGGCTGTTAGATTGAAAGGCTGGTAGTCGTGTCTGCTACATTGTGGCATCTCAGGAGGTGTTTGAATAGACTTTCTAAGTATCCCTGAAAGGGCTTTTAAGCTAAGAGGCTGACAATATTCCTGCATCATCTGCAGCTGATTGTATTCCTGCATCATCTCCTGGCTGGAATCAGGACGTCAGCTTTAGTGGAAGCCTTCAGCTGTGTCCCATGGGCAACTGCTGCTGATTAGGCTTCGGTTGTAGAGTGACCAGGGGAGAATCGGATTTCTCCCACACGCTTGGCTGACTTCCAGGCAAAAACTACCTATTTACCTCTTGCCTCCGACCAGACAGGGCTTGACACAAGTTCAATGGCCCAAAGGCCGATTAAAGTGGGGATTAGGGAAAGGGAAGGTCGGGTACAAGCCGATGCTCGAACCCTGCTGGTCTATGTGCTCATCAACCCACTCAGTGCAATGTGAGCCTGATGAGCCAAGCTTGTCCAAAAGAGTCAATAATGCAGCTCACCCACCCGAAGGTGGCCCAGCTGAAACAAGGAGCCTTATGGCCTCAAGTCTGCCATTGTTCCTTTTTAGAGCCTTGCTCTGGACCAAAGTCCGGGCAACATCCAGCCAAAACTGATGATATTTGCCTCTGCCTCCCACCAAATAGGGCTTGACACAAGGTCAATGACCCAAAGGACGATTAAAGTGGGGATTTAGGGGATGAGTAGGTCGGGTATGAGCTAAGGCTCAAACCCTGCTGGTCTATGTTGCTCATCGACCCACTTAGTGCAACGTGGGCCTAATGAGCCAAGCTGGTCTTGGACCCAAATCTGGGTCCAGGCACATATGCTTGGTTATAGCTTAAACTGGACAGCAAAGTCCAGTGCTATACAAAGGGGCCAAAGGAGTCAATAATGCAGCTCACCCACCTGAAGGTGGCCCAGCTGAAACTGGTGGCCTTATGGCCCCAAGTCTGCCATTGTTCCTTTTCAGAGCCTTGCTCTGGATCAAAGCCCGGGCGACGTCCAGCCAAAACTGCCTATTTGCCTCTGCCTCCCACCAGACAGGGCTTGACACAAGGTCAATGACCTGAAGGCCAATTAAAGTGGGGATTAGGGTTGGGGAAGATCAGGTATGAGCTGAGGCTCGAACCCTGCTGGTCTATGTTACTCATTGACCCACTTAGTGCAATGTGAGCCTGTTGAGCCAAGCTTGTCAAAAGGAGTCAATAATGCAGCTTACCCACCCGAAGGTGGCCCAGCTGAAACTAGGGGCCTTATGGCCTCAAGTCTACCATTGGTTCCTTTGCAGAGCTTTGCTCTGGACCAAAGTCCGGGCAATGTCCAGCCAAAACTGACTTGACCCAGTTGATACCGCTGCTTTTATATCTACTGTGCGCTACAACTCTATGTGGTCTAAGTAGAATAAGTTTGCTTATTATTACTAAATAATAGTGAGAAACTTTATTCAACTTCGACGATGTTTTTTTCATTACTACCTATTTTGTCCATCAGTTGAGGACTGTCCTTAGAAAGACAGGCTGAATTTAATATTTTAAAAAGACGTCCTGTGCGGAGTCATTTAGCCCCTTAACAACTCGTTCTTAAATACTATTAGATGACGACATCAGTGACTCATTCCTTCTTGGAAATGGGGTTTGTTTTGCTTGTTTTGGTTTATTATAGATCAAATAGAACTGTTTGACATTAAAACCATATACAAACAAATGACTTATGTTAAATTGAATTTTTAGAAATAGAACTATTTAATCATTTAACTGTGTGTAAACAAATAATTGATGTTTAATTGAATTGTTAGAGATACATAGCAATACTTGAAACCACTTAACATTGACTAATGCTAAATTGAATTGTTTGAAATAGAACATTTAAGTGTGCATAAACAAATGACAGATGTTTAAGTGAATTGTTAGTATTAAATAGCAGTACTTAGAACTATTTAACCTTGTTGACTTATGGTTACAAATCATATATATCTAATATATATATATAAACCAGATTTGGCATTAAATGACCTACAATGTTTGATAGGCTGTAAAACCAAGCCAAACATTCATTAATACATTAGCTCTTAAAATAGTGATATTGCTACTAAGGTTTGGTTTGGTTTGGTTTCTTTGTTTAATGGCATATCAACCTTTGTAGGTTATTTAATGCCAAAGCTATTCTCCTAGAAGAACAGTTGTGGTACGATTTAACCCATAGCTGGGAGGATAAGTGGGGTTCATATCTTTCCCAAGGGTATTTGCCCAAAAGTGAATGTAATAGCGCAGCTGGAGTACAAACTCACTTACTATGATTCCGCAGTCCATCGCTTTAACCATTACACCACGAGGACACTCTGCTACTAAATATGAAGTGTTTACTTGTTTAAAATGTTTATGAAGATGCATTTTTTTCCTGTGTAATCAGAGACCATAACAGTTAAAATGAATTCAGCATAAAATAACCCCAAAAAGATTGAAATGTTGTAAAAACCAACCAACCAACCAACCAACCAACCAGTTTAACAACAAAGAATATAACTGAATTTTGGGGGTGTCCTCGTGGTGTAATGGTTAAAGTGCTAGACTGCAGAATCGTAGTAAGAAATTTCAACTCCACTTGCGCTATTATGTTCCCTTTCGAACAAATACCCTTAGGAAAGGTATGAAACCCCTTATCCTCCCAGCTATGGGTTAAACAGCATCACTGCTGTTCTTCTGGAAGGGTGGCTTTGGCATTGAATAACCCACAGAGGTTGATATGCCATTAAACAAAAAAAAACATACTATAACTGAATTTACTTATATAGCACTTTTGCACTAAGATTGTGTTGTGGGAGTCTTAACCATCTCACCATAATGGACTCTTCTCACCGTTATTAGTTCTGAGAGATTTCGCTGCCAGAGAGGCAGATCAATATCGGTGTTATCTGAACAGTACGAGACTTCTTACCTTTTCTATGTAACTCAATCTTTCTTGTGTAATATAATCTGTTATCTAATATCCGTGTTTGCGTTTTTCTTAGTGACCCTTTCCGGGGCCACAACAGATTGTTAATTAGTTTTTTTCTCATCTGCCACTAGACCGAGGATCTAGAATTGGATTACAGCACAATTCTGTATTCAAAGACCAGCAGTTTCCTCTTAGTTCTTAAAGTGGTTATGTAGAGAAATGACCTGATGTGGTTGATAAAGTCTTTTGTATAAGTTATATAGATCTTAATATCTGTACTTATGAAAGAGAATGGAAGTGTTGAAGGAAGACAGATATTTGAGAAATGCTATTGTGTGCAAAAATACATGATGTTGTTGAGAGGTGCAAGTCCCTTGCTTGCATAAACAAGAAACATTTGTTTTAAGGTATTGCTGGGGGTCAAAAAAGAAGTTTAGCTTTGGTGCTCTCTCATTATATGCTACTTTTACCACATCACCTCATGACCATTAGCAATACTATTTGACTGACACAGGAGGTAATAATCATTTGTGTTATCGAGGACCAAATAAGAGAACTCATCAACTGGGAAGGGATTTAATCTCTATATATGTTGTCTAAAGGAGAAGAGCAAAGTACAATACAACTTGACGCTAGTATTGCAACAGGAGTCGTCAGAAAGAAACTGAACACAAAATCAAAACTACCTTAGGAGCTCCAGCTTCTGCTTTTATCACAGCAACACAGCCAGTTACTCTGCCAAAATAAGAGGTTTTAATTCAGTCTTCCTCTTTCTAAACTGATTGCTCTTATCAAGGCTAGAGCACTAAGTCTACCCTACTTTACCAAAAGGTAGGAGAGAGAAAAGATGGTTTCATGCCTTTCCCATGGTTCTTTACAAGCAATGAAGCACAAACAACTTTATAAAGAATTTGAACCTGGCTCCCCAACCCCATTTTCTGCGACAGTAATCATTATGCCACCAGCACCACCAATCAGTGATTAGTCATCTCCTAAGTTTGGTTTGGTTGGGTTTTATGGCATATCAATCATTGTAGGTTATTTAATGCCAAATCCTCTTTATACATACTTATATCAAATATATATGATTTGCTTTGGTTGGGTTTTATGGCATATCAACCATTGTAGATTATTTAATGCCAAATCCGATTTATACATATATATTAAATATATATATGATTTGGTTTGGTTGGATTTTATAGCATATCAACCATTGTAGATTATTTAATGCTAATTCCTCTTTATACATATATATTAAATATATATATGATTTGGTTTGGTTGGGTTTTATGGCATATCAACAATTGTAGGTTATTTAATGCCAAATCCTCTTTAGACATATTACACATATTATATATGGTTTGTAAACACATAGTTTGTAGATAACATTTTCAACAATCCAGATCTCATTTGTTTGCATATAGTTAAATGGTTATACCTATGATTTGTAAGTCACTAGTTTGTAGGTAGTCTTATCTCTAAATGAGTCAGAGCTAATTTGTTTGCACATAGATATTACTATTGTTTACACACAATTAAATGGTTCCAAGCATCACTATATAATATAAACAATTCAATTTAGCCACTCAGAGAGTTTCAAGTATTGTTAATCAACATTAATAATTCTATTCAACATTACTCATTCATTAGCACACTATTAAATGGTTCCAAGTATTGCAATGTAGCACTAACATTTCAATTAAGCATCAATTATTTGTTTACACACAGTTAAATGATCAAACATTTCTAATTCTAAAATTCAATTTAACATAAGTCATTTGTTTGCAGACAGTTTAAATGTCAAATAGTTCTATTTGACTCATTGATAGGACCCTATCAGGTGCTACCGGTCTGGGTCAGAGTGGACCTGGGATCAATGGCAATGAAGGGGTACTACATATTCCCTAAAGCTGCAGCATTACTGGAGCCTCACCATCAGATTGTTAAATGTTATATCCAAGGCACTTGTTCGAGGGTCTAACCCCTCTGCAGAGATGAGGTCGGTGTATTCTATAGACTCGGCCAACAGAGCCGTCATGTATTATGTTGGTTGGTTGGTTGGTTGGTTGGTTAGGTTTTATGGCATATCAACCTTTCAAGGTTATTTAATGCCAAATCCATTTTTATGAAAATAATTCTATTTCAAACAATTCAGTTTAGCATAAGAACACAGTTTAAATGTAAGTACAGTTCAATTGTGAAAAACATTTCTATTTCAAGCTATTCAGTTTAGTCAAGCAGTTCTAATTCAGCTAATTCAGTTTAATATAAGAACAGATTTTGTTTACACAGTTAAATGTCAAAACAGTTCTATATTAAACAATTCAGTTTAGTGTAAGTACAGTTTCAATGTCAAAAATAGTTCTATTTCAAATAATTTAGTTTAGCATAAGCATGCAGTTTAAATGTAAGTACGGTTTAATTGTCAAAAACATTTCTATTTCAAGCTATTCAGTTTAGTCCAGCAATTCAGTTTAGCATAAGTAGGCCATTAGTTCTATTTAACCCATAGATAGGACCTGTCAGGTGCTACTACGCTGGGCCAGAGTGAACCTGGGAGCAATGGCAATGAAGGAGTGCTCCGCATTCCCTAAAGCCCCAGCATCACTAGAACCTCACCATCAGACTGTTTAGTGTCATATCCAGGACACTCATTTGGCGGGGGGGGTCTTATCCTACTGCAGAGGTGCAGTCAGTGTATTCTACAGCCCCAGCTGACTCGGCAAGTCATGTATTAAGTTTATCTTTATTTGGCACAGGTTTACCATTTAACATAGAGAGAGTACTATCTTGATTTCTTCCGTCTAAATCAAAGTAAAATTTATACTAATGTAGAGAAGAGGAAAATCTCGTATTTTGGTTTGGCGCGCAATTTAATTCAACACTGAATTTCACCCAATCAGGATGACTTATCCTATTCAGCCCGGACCTTCATTTCCGGCTAGCAAAACGGGTGAGCGGCCAAATCCAGTCTCTTCAGCGTGAGACGGCGACCAGAACAGACGTGCCTCTGGTCGTCCCTGCTTAGCGATGCTTTTTAGCTAGACAAGCCATCCAGTGTGGACATCTCACTGTGGCTTTAACACTAGCAGCAGCAACATGGACATTCAACGAGGGAACCATCTAATTTATGGATTCTTTACGAGGAATCCCAGTGGAACATAAATTAGAAACATACGCATGCCTTCCACAGGCACCACTTATTGTCACCCCAAAAATTGACTATGTCGATCTGAGCGTCACTCCACTCTCGACACACAAAACTACACGGTGACTTTGAACACATCCCTCACAAGTCCAACAACACGCTGCCATCTCAACAGCCCGCTAAGCCATTTCGTCTCAAACATCCAACAAGCCTAAACACCACGAGTCTTGCAGCATCCAAAAGCAAACCGAATTCCATGCTGCAAATAAAGAACTTTCGTTGTTGTGTTACTAAAGAATAGTTTCGTAATTCATTAGTGTTGCCTAAAAAAATATAGTGTTAAACAAAATAACTATTTCACTCAGCTATACTAAGTTCAACTCTTTATGCTATTATCCAGAAGTAATGAATCCTAACCAGGGCAACCGTATTTCTACTGATTACAACAATCAGATTAAAGCATTTTACATTTGACACTATTTTTCAGTCAAGTTACTGGGAGGACACCACATTGCTGTATGGAACTCAGGGTTTTAAGGGTTAACTTTTTTTACCCATGAATGCTTTTTGACATGTTTAAAAATGTCATTATCCTGCCCACACTAATTTCAAGAGGGAAGTCCCATGATGTGGTGGCTAAAGAGCTGAACTGCAAAATTGTAGAAAGTGAGTTCAAACTCCATTCATGCTATTATGTTCGCTTTCAGACTAATAGCATAGGGGAAGTTATGAACTCTTTTATCGTCTTAGCTTTGGGTTAAATATTAGGCTTCAAAGTTTCAAATAGCTTCGGGTCTTAGCTGGAGAAAGTTTTGCCTTGCCTCACAGGAATAAGGTTAGTTAAAATTTAGTTAGTTGCTATTCTCTAAGCTTTGCATGAAGGTTGCTCACTATACCTGTGGTACATAAATACTCACCTGTATAAGTACTAAACAGGCTCACCGTTGTATAATTTTAGTTATCTGGTGCTATTAGTGTGACACAAATGTAAGCTTCCAAAATTCAGTAAGCTATTTTAAATTTTATTTGAAGCTTCAAAAATATAATACAAAGGGAGATAACTGGTCACTACACTGGATATACAGATTATTCAGATTATGATATCATCATAGGAAATGGACTCAGTGAACCAAGTTCAAACCCTGGATGAGGCTTTTGCATTTTACAAATACCTTTGGGAGATGCATATATTATTACAAAAGAAAAACTATATAAAACAACTATAATGCCTTTAAATATCTATCACATATTTCACATTAGAAACTTGTCTATATTTATCAAAATATTAATCATTATTTTACAGTAGAAAAACTATATAACATATCTATAATGCCTTTCCTTTAAAATATTTCTTTTTAATAAAGAATAATTGGGTTCATTTTTTGAAATTGAAACATCTATATTTATCAAAATATTGATTATTATTTTACAATAGAAAAACATTATGAAACAATTACAATGCCTTTAAATATCTATATTCCATAGGGACAAAGAAGAGGAAGTTGGCTCATATTTCACATTAGAAACATGTCTAAATTTTTCAAAATGTTATTTATCATTTTACAATAGAAAAACTATATAAAACACATGCAAGCTTTTCCTTTGAATACCTGAATTTCTTTATGATGACAAAAAAGCAAGTTCCTTATTCTCATTAGAAATATATTCATGTTATTGCTGTAATATTCTTTTTTTTTAATTAAAAAGCCTCAAAAAAACACCTACAAATCTTTCCTTTGAATATTTATATTCCATTTTAGCGGCAATGGTTGTTTATGTTTTTAGTGAGGAAAAGTTGTAACGTGTGTGTGTGTTTACGTTGAGTTGTTTCCTCGCTAAGTGTGTAAGTCCCTCGCTAATTGTTGTTAGTTATATAAGGTGAGAAGTTCCAAGATGTTGAAGTCGAAATGTTTTTAGGAATAGTTTTTATTTGCAGCATGGAATATTTAGAAAAAGAAGTAGGCTCTACTTCCTCATTAGGAAGATAACTATTTTTTTTTCTTTTCAACTTTATTCATTATACTTTTTTAATTAATTTATCAACATATGTTTTTAATACTAGGAACTTGAAAGCCTTTCTTCCACTCTTTTTCACACAACTATTTTTCAGCCATAAGTATCCATAAGATAAGTAAGTAAAGTTGGCGACCTTAGTCGAGGGTGACCCGAAGGCTCCTTTTTCAATAGCTACTACATCAAAGTGTGAGGGAGGGTGCTACTCTATTCGCAGGATTGCTCCACTTTGCCCTTCATCCATACCTTATAATGCTGAGTGCTAAGCAAGGCGGCATCAAGTACCATTTTTTTGAGTTTTTAGTATGACTCGACCTGGGATTGAACCCTGGTCTCCTTGACCATTGGCGAACACTATGCTCAAATTAATATTATTTTTACACTTACAACTCAAGCAGTCATTAGAGACATCACTTCTCCGACTACTTGTTCATAGAACAATTGGTGCATATTTCATCTGTTATGATGTCTATGGGGGTTATAAGTTTTTTGTCGTTGCTGGTTATTTATTTTTATGTTTCTGGGTTTTAGATTATCTAACTTCATTTAGTTTTTGTTGTAGAGTAGGTAGCACCTCTTCAGCACTCAACTAAATGGAATGACTCATAGCCATAAATAGCCTATGATTAAGGACTTTGATGGTTGATTAATAAGCTGATTTTAAATTGGTAAATATTTGGACTGATCTTACTTCATTTGGTTATACATTTTGGCCTCCTCTATTTCTTGTGAGTTCTCTTGTTAATTGTTTGTAACTTATTGTACTGTGTCTTTTTGTATGTATCTGCTAGCACTAAATGCTGGTGCTGAATAAATATATGAAGCACTCATTCTTCTCTTTATATCATTCACCTCGACGATACAACAATTTTCTTCTTACCTCATCTTATTCTTTAGCTTCTGTGTTTGTCGAAGGATGCAAAGGAATTCTTAGAGGTAGGAAGAAAATTGACCTAGTTATCTTTTAAATTTTGAATTTTTTCAGGGTTTGACAACCATTCTGTGGGTGAGGAAAATTCTTCCTGAAACCAATGAAAAGGGTTGCATCTCCCAGACAAAGTATTGGAATATACTTGTTGATTTCAGCAGTAGATAAGTCCAAAGTTGGCATTTTTACATTGTTGGTTTCAGCAATGTTGATTCGCTAGTAGCAGACATGGTGTCAGGCTACTAAACTTAATTAGCCATCAGTTCACTGCTAGCAGCCATGTGAAAGAGCATCCATTCTGTCTGAGGGGTACCGCTGAAGTGAGGTTGAATTATTTTCGCATGGACGGTTCCTTTTTTGGGGAGGCATGTGTCCCCCTCACTTCTTGTCGGGACTTTTTGGGAATTGCTGTACTTTTTTTAACTTATTTTATTTATTTATTTTTTTCTTTTTCTATCCACAGTTTTGTCTATTTCGACCTTCCTATGGATTTCTGTTTCCATCTCCCTATTTCTGTATCCACCTCCCCATAGTTTTCTATCCCCCCCCCATAGTTTTCTATCTCCACCTCCCAATGTTTTTCTATCTCCACCCCCCCATCTTTTCTATCTTCACTTTCCCATGTTTTTCTATCTCCCCCTCTCCATGTTTTTCTGTATCCACCTCCCCATAGTTTTCAATTTCCATCTCCCCATCTTTTTCTATCTCTACCTCCCCATGATTTTTCCATTTCCACCTTCCCAGTGTTTTCTATCTTCATCTCCCTATAGTTTTTAATTGCCACCATCCCTTCCTTTTGTTTCTCCAAATCCCCATGATTTTTCCATCTCCACCTCCCCATGTTTTTCTATCTCTCCCTCTCCATATTTTCCTATCTCCACCTCTCATGTTTTTTATCTCCACCTCCCCCCATGGTTTTTCTATATCCTACTTCCCATGTTTTTCTTTCTCCACCTACCCATGGTTTTTTATTTCCACCTCTCCTTGGTTTTCTATCTTCACCTCCCCATGTTTTTTTATGCAGAAATACTTTTTCTTTATTGTACGTATCAATTTTACATAGTATATTGACATTTTCTGATTCCAGGTTCAATCTGGGCATTTTACTTAAGATAGTATCACACAGAACAATTGTGGTATTTTGGTGACTGTGGTATAGTTGGATTGAATGCCAATGGTTATTTACGGAGTAATATGGTTTGGTCAGTGAATGTGGATCTTTCATGGGCACAGAGAAAGTTGATAAACCAACAAACCGGAAATGTATGTGATAATTACAGAACTAAGGCCACAATCAAGTACTATGACTAGCATAAGACTGCATTATTAGCTTGACCAACCAACCAACCAACCAACCAACTCAATGCATCAATTTCTTGCAACTCAGACTATATTCCCTGGCCTAAGAACCATTAGCTTTATGCACTGATGAGACAAGTCTATGAGAGGAGGACATTGCTCAGACTGACAATGAATCTATAGATTGTTTAGCAGAGACAGTTGAAACCACTTTGAATTTATTTATGTTGTCAAATTTAGCTCGAAATAATAGATCTGGTATCTTTGTTATAACCTAATATCTCATTTTATTCTCTCTGGCCTGAAGTGATAGTACCGGATAGGGTCCTATCTAGGGGTCAGTTAGAACTGTTCAACCATTTAACAGTGTGCAAACAAATGACTAATGTTTAATTGAATTGTTAGTGTTATAGAGCAATACTTGGAATCATTTAACTGTGTGCAAATGAATGAGCAAATATTGAATAGAATTATTAGAGTTGAAGAACAATACTTGCAACTACTTCACTGTGTGAAAACAAATGATTAATATTAAATTGGTTTATTAGTTTTAGATTTGTTATATACAAGCGTGAGGTTGCAAGAAAAATAAGACTGACGAGAAGATTTAGTTTATTTTGTTTATTGAATAAATAAAATAAACAAGCAGATGAAATATCTGGCCATCTGGCGGTGGGGTTGTCTATTTGGCAACAAGCAGTTGCTTTGATCTGGTCGGATGGTGTTATCGGGTGATGCTCTCAGGCCGGCTGGCGATTCGACTGGTATGTGACCTCTGTTTGGCCTATTTGTGTGTTCCCGATTCAAACACCGGTTCCAGAAAAAACTACTTGTGGAAAAAATATGAGTGGTTGAAAAATAGACTTTTTTTTTATAACTGAGAATTTTCTGTGACTTTTGGATAGACTATGCGCGGAGCCTATGTGCAGAAGCCATGATTTTCTTAGTTTGACACTGGTGGTTGTTGGGTCAACATCCGGTAGCAGTTATTTTCTTCTACAGTGTTGATGTCTGTGGGTCTGTGTTTTGTGTGTTTTAGTAGTTAGGTGTGTGAAGAGTTAAGTGGGTGAATTAGAAGAAATTTGATGTATTTTACTATAACAGATTGCAATACATGAAACCATTTAACTGTGTATAAACAACAGTAATACTCAATTCGGTAGAAGCAAATTAGCTTTAACTTTTTTAAAAACAGAATCACCTATGAACTATTCACTTACAAATCACATGGATAAAATAAATGATTGATGTTAAATTAAATTGTTATTGTTAAATAGAAATACTTGAAACTGTAGCCGAAGGAATTTTTGTATTTTTGTTTGGCAGGTAATTTAATTAAATGCATAATTTCACCCAATCAGGATGACTTATCCTATTCAACCCAAATCACCTTTCTGGGCAGCAGTAATTGAGGAAAGCCGTCAAACACACTCTTTGGCTGAACAACTTTGTTCAGTGCGGACGTCTCACTACCTGCTCTTCAATAGCAGCAGCAGCAGCATGGACACAATGAGGGAAACCACCTAATTTATGGATCCCTTGTGTCTATTTCTCTTAGACCAAGGGTTCCCAGTTGAATATGAATTAGATAAATTCAATACGCTACACACAGGAAGAACTTTACGTCACCCCCAAAATTGGCTATGTCGACTGTGATGCAGAATCCCACTCTGACACCTAGCGACTACTTCACCTTTGGGCAACATTTTCTGGAGGCATTCACACTTCTACCCGAAACAACCAGAACCACAAACTAACGGGGACTTCAACGTTTCTCTCCTCAAACAGCAAACACGACTTTTGCTATACTATGGCGAAAATATCTCCCTCACACGTCCAACAACACGCGCTGCTTTCTCCACTCTCTCATAACTTCAAATCATTCACTTACTTCTTTCCTTACTACGAGACTTGCAGCATAAACGTAAACTCTTTATTCCATGCTGCCATTAAAAACCTTCATATAAAAGCTAATGGCATCTTCGTCTTCTTACTTCTTCTTCATCCTCCTTTATTTTACACAACACCTAGCGAGGGAATAACATACACGCGCAAGAATATATCTCTTCACTAAAAACAATAACAAACATTCTACTCACTAAAAATCCATTTAACTGTGCATGAACAAATGAGTGCTGACCTGTTTAAAAATGTTACCTACAAACTATTTGTTTGCAAATCATATATATTTAATGTATGTATAAAAAGGATTTGGCATTAAATAACCTACAATGGTTGGTATGCCATAAAACCCAACCAAAGCAAATCATATATATTTAATAAATATGTATAAAGAGGATTTGGCATTAAATAACCTACAATGGTTGATATGCCATAAAACCCAACCAAAGTAAATCATATATATTTAATATATATGTATAAAAAGGATTTGGCATTAAATAACCTACAATGGTTGATATGCCATAAAACCCAACCAAAGTAAATCCTATATATTTAATATAAAAGGATTTGGCATTAAAATAACCTACAAGGGTTGATATACCATAAAACCCAACCCAACCTGAATACATGGAAAGTAAATCTATGAAAACAAGACATTTTATATCTTTATATCTTTAATGTGCTAATTTACAGCAGAGTCATATTGCCCCCTCCTGTGAGCATATACAAGCTGTTCTTTTACTCTTCTACAAGAGAGTTACCAAAAGGGAGACTATAAAATGTTGCAACAATAAGCAAAGTGTTCTAAAAACAGATAAATTAGATATATCATTCCAAGACCAAACAGAATGCAAGTCAAAATGCAAAAATGGTAAAAATGTCTTATTTGTCTTTGATGGATTTCATGGTGAGGTTAAATAAAGTACCTAGCCTGAATTGGAGACAAAAGTCTCTATTCTATTCAATGAACAGGAATGAAAAATGTGTCCATTTTGCCGCACAAGCAAGGATTGAAACTTGTAGGTTTTACCCATTCAACAAATGGTAACAGAAAGAGAAAGTTTTTAGAGGCTGAATTCATACAAGACCAACAGAAACATGATGAAGGAAGCCTCACCCCCAGTCCAAGGAAAAAAATTATTTTTCTCCCTACAATTATTATTTTTCAAGGGCGATAACTATAAAATACTAATTATAGAATACTTCTCCTTGTTAATTTATTCACTATATAAATAGATGAATAAATAAGGGAAGTACTCTAGATTTGACGTTGCAAAATTATAATGATAAAATTGTCCATGGATACAAATCTCAGACAATAATTAAGTTACAAATGAGATTGTTTATTCTAATTGGAGGCGGCATGCTTTGCAAAATTATTATTGTCATAGGAAAAGAAATTAGCTACTCAAATTCAAATTCTAGATGAGACTGTGTTTTACATTGTCAAATGCCTTTGGGAAAGGCATGAATCTATCTATTTTTCTCCAGTTATGGGTAAATAGTAGGATGGACTGGGTTCTTTATCCTTGGTTAGGTAACCAGTCTAGTTGAAAGAAAAATGAATTCAAACTAGGTTCACTCTGCTTAAAAATTGACCTTGTGTCATATCCATCTTGTTGCAGAGGGTATAGTAACCGCTTTTTCTCCAAGTTAGAACATTCTAATGGTATTGTATCAATAAAGATTTCACCATGATGTGCATTTTTTTAGGCTATGGGAACATACAAAAATTAGATCATATTAATATATGTATAAGTGGGTTAAGTGTTTGCCAATAGCCCGGGAGACCAGGATTCAATCTCAGGTTGAGTCATACCAAAGACTCAAAAAATGATACTTGATGCTGTCTTGCTTAACGCTTAGCACTATAAGATATGGATCAAGAGTAAAGTGGAGCAATCCAAGGAAAAGAGTTGCACCCACCTCGGTGTTGTAGTTATTGAAAAGGGAGCCTTTGATTTGCCCTTGACTACAGTTGCCAATTTTCCTTGATATACAAGTGTTGTTCAAAAAGTTCTAAGCCTCACCTTTAAAAAAGAATCATAAGTGAACATTTTTGTTGAAGCAACAAACTATCACTCGTTATAAATCTAGTAAAAATAATTCAGATTGCAGTCTTAACTTGCGTGCAGGTGAGGCCCATACAAATCTAAGCGGTCCGCAACAAATCTAAATTAGTGATAAGGCTTAGAACTTTTTGAACGGCCCTTGTAAATTACAAATAAATAAATGAATAAATAAAGTGAAGTATTTACTAAATAACATATTATGATTATTCCCCTTGAGAAATTATGATTGGGCTGAGAGTGAATAAAGATACAAGCTATCATTATCAAATTGCAAATCTGTGTATATCAGATTAACTAACAATGTCTTGTTGAAGAAATTGTTTCATTTAAAAGATGTGACACAAGGTGTATGGGATACACATTTTTTCTAGTCTTAAAATAAGCAATAAAAACATACTTAAGAACATTCTAGAAATTTAGGATCAAAACCGTATTAGCATTTAAATTACATTTTTATATTTTTCAACCAATCAGCTAAAAACATAGAATAGAACATTCTAGAAAAATAGGATCGGAAGTGAACTAACAGAAAATATTTAGGCTCGAAAATAAAAAAGTAAAATACAAATCTGATTGGTCAATTTAGGATGATTCTTTGATCCACCTGTAGGATATAAATAACACAGAGTGAGGGAGCCATACACACAGACGAAAACTTACACACAAGCTTACACACAGACGAAGATAAGCCACTAAGCCAGTAAAGCCGTTGCCGATACTATGTCCGGCAAATTCCTTTCCTTCCTCAACTAAAGTTCATGACCTCTCTTCAGATGGCCGAGAATCACATTCAAAAGAAAAACCCGACAAACTTTCTTTCATCAACGCGACACACTGTCGCCACAATCATAAAACCCGCTATGAACTTAATGTAAGTAAGAATGACTTATTTACGGACTCCGTTAACATACACACATCTTTAAACAAATTTATTTTCTTCTTGTCAAACTTTATTTTCCAAAAGGCCATTTACACATCATGTATTTTGTTTGTTTTCATATTCTGTTATATGCATATTAAATTGTTTGTTGTTTAATGTTCGTTGTGTTCTATTCCATTTCTTTTACGCAATTGTGAAATTTTGTGTTGCATTTGTGGTGGGAATAATCCAGAAAGCAATACCCGTAAAGTATGAATGCACATCTACTGAAATAACCTAACCAAAATAACATACTACCCCCACAAGAGTGAATAAACATACAAGCTATCATTATCAAATTGCAAATCTGTGTATATCAGATTAACTAACAATGTCCTGTTGAAGAAATTGTTTCATTTAAAAGATGTGACACAAGGTCAGTCATTTAATCTGAGTACAGCTGATTTGATTTCAGAGTTTTTCTTCTCCTACATTGGTCATCTAATGGCCTCAGTCTACTCTATTTAGCCATAATTGGTGGGTGGAGGAGATAGATGGAGTCATGCTTTTCCTAAAAGCATTTATTCAACTAAGACCATTCTAATGCTATTTCCCTAACAAAAGTCTTGCTACGATGTACCATCTCTTGTAGGTAATCAAAATTTTAATTTTCGTTTATGAGAATATACCCTAAAAATATTAACGCTAAAATGTTCTTGAAGCTAAATGATGAGTTGTTAATTCCGTCATTCTGGAATAATAGAATAGAGATAATAAAATAATTGTTTGATTCTCTTATTCCGCTCAGTGGAACTCTTCAGCGTTTTTATCACTGCCTCAACTTCTCTTCCAACATGGCTACCGCTGTACCACCAAAGGTTGTTTCGCCATTCATCAAAGTAAGAATATAAAAATAATTAACCTATTTATTCTATTATTTATTTCTTTTTCATCTGGTTTTCTTTTACTTTATAATTTTGTTCTTGTTTTTGCTCTTTTTCACATTTTGTTTAAATATTAGTTTCGTTTCATAATCAACTTTTTCAAGGTGAACTTGAGGTGAGATCACCCTGTCGAAAACTTGGGTCATTTTAAAATAAGATTAAAACTTATTTTCTCTGACAAATACAGAATAATAATTATAATACCCTCCCCCACAAAATCCCATATGTTTGTCGTTTCTTAGTATAGATTTTATCTCGCCTAATATTGGTCCTAATGGTTGTAAAAACTACTATGGTTTTCTATAAAAAGGCACCCCCACCAAATATTTGCATTTAGACTTTCTTTTTATTTTATTATACTGGAACCCACATTTTATACTGATCGAGAAAAGTTGAATAAATTTTTATTTTCTATCATATATATAATATATATATATATATATATATATATATATATATATATATATATATATATATATATATTAAAAGACCTTCGTTGTGTATTATTTTCATCTATTTCTCTTTTCTAAATTTGCTAGTTTTTTTTCTGTTATATTCAACCTTTTGATATTTTTGAGAAGAGAAAAACACTTTATTTTAATCAATGAAAAAAAGTTTAATTTTTATGGGTACTTATATATATTTATTTGTAGTTTTTTTTTTACGGGTGCTTAGTCCTAAAAAATAGGTGTACATAAAACTACACAAATTCACTTTATCACAGACTTAAGTCGGAAGTTTATGTATATTTTTGGTTCGTGTATGTCTATAAATCTATTAAATTTACAATGAAAATTAAATGGGTATCATAAGATTGGACCAAAACTCAGTGTCCAATTTTGATTCATCTGTATATTTTAAACTAAACACCCAATTTATGGCCACCCTAGTTGGTCCCCCTTTTTAAGTTAATTTTTCCCCAAAATAGGATAATTCCTAAAGAAATGAGCAATTTTCAAGCATAACAAATTTATATATATTGAGAAAAAACAAAAAAACTTAACTATTTTCTGAAAAAATTACAATGATTTACTCGAGACTTAACTGACCTTAGATATGAAATGGAAAATGCTTTAGTTTTTTTTTTTTGTTTTTTACACTATTAGTACTGTTGTTTTATGTGAAAACTAAAACGTCAAAAAGGATATTTATTTCTAAGCAATATTTTACCCTTAATCTTTTTCTTAGATTTTTGTTGTTTCCATGAGATTTATGACACGTTTTATAAGGTGTAAAAAATCTCAATGCCACTCTTACTTACAAACTTTTTTTTGCTTGCTCAATAACGTTTTTCTTTTAAATTAATAGCTTTTCAAGCAAATACTGAATTTTAAAATAAATCAAAATGAGCAATATTGAATAATGTAGGGAAAAATATCTCGGCTTGTGTCAAGTGATATTAAAAATCTTTTCTGAAGTGTTCTGGAAGAGAAAGGTCGTCATTGAATCTATATAAAGGTAAACAGATTTTGAAAATCACCTTCATTTTCTCAGCTTTAAGCTGAGATTGCGCAATAAGAAAGCGCTTTCAATTTTTATTTTCTATTAATGGTTTTTTTTTTTTTTAAATTATTTTTTAAATCATTTATTATAAAAGTAGAATGCACACGAAAATATAATAGACTAGGTATAGAATTTATCTTGTACTTTTCTTAAGAGATGGTACTAAGTGGAATGTCGTGACTTATGTACCGACGTCACATAGAAACATTTGGATTTTTATTTTAAAATAAAATAAAGGCTTTGTATTCATCCCCCCCTCTACGGGCAGGATGTGACACAAGGTCAATTTTTAAGCTGGTTTGAATTCACAGTTTTCTTCTCCTGGACTGGTTGATGTACCCTTACTAACTCATAGCTGGAATGAGAAGAGATGGATTCATGCCTGTCCCTAAAATAAAGTCTTGTAGATTTTATTTCACAGTAAGTGAAATATTTATAAATCTAGTTTTCGATCTTGTGATTATCTGAAGAGATGGTCACCTAACAACATTAACTGTATCAACGCTTAGACATATATGGTGTGATGATAGAAATGTCACCTGGCCACTTCCGGTCTCCGGAGTGGGAGTTGTGTTCAACCAGTCAACCTTGGCTTCAGTTTTTGCTTGCTTGCCGAACCAAATTTATTGCATGGTGCCTGAGGCGCCCTAAACGGGGTCAAGAATTTGTGCACCTGCTTGGCATGAGTCTCGATTCGTGTGCAGTTCCCACTATAAAACGGCTTTGTGCCATATTCTGACGTTGAGATGTTACTTAAATGCTGTCACATAGAAATTTTATTTTCATTTTATTTTGAATTTGAAATAAAACTAAGGCTTGTTTATTTTATTCCAATGAGTGAAAATTTTATGAATTTCATTATCGACTATGTGCTCGTGCTCTGTTAAAAAAATAAAATCAAAAACTTACATTTAAACGACTTTATATAATTGTGGATGCTTTTGAGAACTTTGTTATACCTTTTCTTTACTGAGTGTTGGACTTTTAGGTATTGCTCTGTGTTTATTTTTGTAACATTGTTTTTAAATTCTAGTTACGCAAATTACTCGTTCATTTTAAAATAAATTATTTATTTTGCATAAGCTAACATACCCTTGTTAAGTTAGCTCATATGTTGGCACATTCCACTTGTAACTCTCAAACATGTACCAAAATGTTATATCTGTTACGTTATTAAACTCAGATTCACCCCCTCCTCACTCAAATGGAGTGAAAGGAAATATTTATTGTAAGTGCTTAAAAACCTTAAAATATTTTTTCTTATTCTACATTTACTTCATGAAGGTCTTTTGGTGTAAAAGTTAAACATGACCTTTCTTAAATCTAGGTTTATGTAAAAAGTTGTGATTCTGCAAAAATTTTATACATGATTTTTTTTGCCTTCAAGGTTCATAAATACACACACACACACATATTAGGATAATATAGATATAATGGCATTTGGTGATTCAGACCATGCACAACTGCCAGTCTTCTATAGATTTGATGATCATATAGGTGAGAAACTGACAGTCACCTAGCAACATTGACTCTGTATCAACGCTTAGATATATATGTTCTCACTGATATTGAGCACTCTTTATTTATAAATTTAGCAAACTACATTTTATATATATATAAAGACAGTGAATTTGTTGAATTTATGTTGTAAAAACAGTTCATGATAGTATTGATTCTTCTGAGTGAAAGATTCTAATTAGCATTTCATATTGAGACTTGATGGGAACTAAACAAGGATGCTACATGCTATAGTCCAAACAAAATATCACATCTAAATCTGAGTTAAGTGTTTGATTTATCCAACTTTCCACATATTTCTGTCATGCCATTTTAAACAAATGTTGGTAGTACTCCACAAGACAACATCTGTAAGACCTCTTGCTTCTCATTTCACAAACCATCCAAGTAAGATGAACAAGACATGTGGGGCATTGCAGGAGAAGCAGGGATAAGTGTGGTCTTACTATGGGTTCCCATACATGGACACACCAGTCTTGAGCAACCAGCTAAGACCTATATTTACTCATTCTGATGCCATCTCAAGAATCTGCCAAGAGCGATGGAAGATAGGAATGGATGGTGAGGGAGAAACAAGGGAATCCATGCTATCAGCACAACATGAGGATAATTTGTTCATTCACTGTTGAATGATTGTGAATCTTTTTTTATGTTTTGATCTTTTCCGTTAAATTTTGTGATAACATCTGTCAATCTTGTGTCCAGATCTGGGTAGTTGCCCATGTTGCCTCTTTAAAACACCAATTTCCAAAGGAAGTGCAAGGTGCTGTGAGTGTCACTATAGAAGATGCCAGAATGTGGTGGTGGTGGTGGTGGTGTAGTCTGTGTGGTGTGGCTATTGAGCTGGAAACCAAACCAGAACATGATAGAACATAATGGACTGGCTTAAGGACACTGGTTCCTGGTTTTCATTCTCTAAGACTTGTTGCATTATCAAGGTTAGAGAGCTTGGTCTAGCTTATTTGCCATATCCTGAGTATGACACTTCAACTGCATCTGATGGTTGAGGTCCCAGTCCTGGAGAATTGTGGGAGTGTGGAATACCTCTTCATTGTCATTCCTCCTAGCTCCACTCTAACCCATAGTGGTAGTATCTGTTAGGGCTCCATCTATGTATCAAATAGATCTGTTTAAAAATTATATTTGGCAGAATCACGCATAAAAATAACAACAAAACACGAAACAACTGTACAAAAAATGTAAATGTAAACATACAGTGAATACAATTCCCTAACCTCTAGGCATAAAACCCTTGACTTGTAGACATGCCATTAAAATCAATTGTTATAGCTTGCCAAGTCCATTTTCTTTGTTAACCATTATACTCTGTTCATATCTTGTACTCTTCAAAAATTTTGTTAAGAACACTTTTTTTTAAATTCTAGGTGGGCTTAGTGTAATGATTATTATTGTAGGAAAGTGTGTTCAAATCCTGGACAAAGTTGTTTGTGTTTCACATCATTAGAAGAGAAAAGATGGATTTATATCTTCCCCAAAGGCTAATGCTTTTGGGAAAAATATGAATCCATCTATTCTCTTTGAATTATTGGAAAATAGTATGACAAACAGGGTTTTTCAGTTTGAAATAGTAACCAGTCTAGAAAGAAAACTCTTAATTCAAACTAACTTTCCTTTGCTTAAAAACAAATGACCTTGTGTCACATTTTGTTTGACAGAAGGGTTTGGGTAAATACATTCATTCTAAGGAGTGTATGTATATATATATATATATATATATATATATATATATATATATATATATAGTTCTTGTGTATCTCACTCTCTCTCATATATATATATATATAAACTATTGTTCTCATATATATATATATAGTTTGGTATATTTATAAATAAAGTGCTCAATATCAGTGATAGAGCATATGTAGATCTAAGTTAAGATAAGACAGTCAATAACACTTGGTGACTCTCAGCTTCTCACTGATAGAATCATCAGTTCAAGAATTATATATACACATACACACACACACACACACAGGAGGCGTTTGTGACGTAATGGAGACTGTCATAGGAAATGGACACAGTGACGAGTTCAAATCCTGAGCAAGACTGTTTGCATTTCTCATAGTGCTAATACCCTTAGGAAAAAAGGTAGGAATCCAATTATTCTCTCTCCAGCTATGGGTAAATAGAAGAGCAAACTTTGGTATGGCATATTGTCTAAGAGATGGAAAATTCTGAATTCAAACCTGTTAAACTCCATTTAGACCTTGGATCACATCCTGCTCATGTGGTGGGGTAGGTAAATATATATACCGAAAACCATACTCTGGGCATTAGGAGCTCAAGGTTCTAAGGGTTGAGTAAAGCTACAAAGATTTATACTTGGTGTAATGGTTATAGTTAGTGAAATCACCAATCAAAGTTCAAAACCTAGATAAAGTTGTTTGTGTTTCACTTTATGAAAAGTATGAATCCATTTCTTTTCCCTTTGACTATCTGTAAGAAAAACTCTGAACTCAAACCAGCTGTACTCCACCCAGAAATTGATGTTGTCATATGATAGGAGAGTTGGATAAATACAATGTTTTGTTGAAAGCATTATTTGTATTATGCAAGTCAAATTTAAATTCTGGATGATGCTGTTAGTATTTCATCTTGAATTAATCCTAATCCATCTCTTTCCCCACCACCTATGGGTAAAATTTATACATTTACAAGGAGGTTCTGAAAAGTTCTCAGTCTGACCAAAAAGAAAATTGAGTATTATTCTACACATGCATCTGTTCAAGTTCACAAGGAAAAATTTTCTAATATTTCTTTTTGTGTGATTAGGCCTTTAGACTCACTGCAATTTTCTATTTTTCAAAGAAAAAAAATTTTACATTCTAGTAGGAAGTGGATTCACATTCTAATTCAATGGGGGTGGGGGGTGTCCTCGTGGTGTAATGGTTAAAGTGATGGACTGCGGAATCGTAGTAAGCGAGTTCATACTCCAGTCGCACTATCACATTCACTTTCAGGCAAATACCTTTGGGAAAGGTATGAACCCCCTTATACTCCCAGCTATGGGTTAAATAGTACCACTACTGTTCTTCTAGGAGAATGGCTTTTGCATTGAATAACCTACAAGGGTTGATATGCCATTAAACAAAGAAACCAAACCATCTGATTCAATGTAGAATGATCACCTATTTCCAGGACAAGTATTAGGCACCCTCCCCCACCCTAAGGGGAAGAAAAATTAAAATAATTTGATCTGTCAGGTTATTTGTCTTTTCTAATGCTGTCCGAGAAGTGGATGATCATTCTATATAGAATTAAAATGTGAACTCCCCTTCTAAAATGTGAAATTACCCCCTCCCCAATAAAATTCTGGTGAGTTAGAGGGTTTAAATTAGTTTGAATAAAAAAAATTACTTGAAAATTTTTTCCTTGGTGAATTTGAATGGGTGCATGTGTAGAATTTTACCTCAAATAGTCATAAAATATATTTACCCCTAAGGTTCATATTTCTCAAATTTCTTCAACCTTTGAAAAAAAATGTTTTTCTTGGTTTATCTAAGAATTTTTCAATACTTCTTGTAACACAGTATTATGCAGTTAATCTAGTACTAATATCAGTGTCTGGGTAAATCAAGAGAAAAAAAATCAAGCATAGTTTGAAAATATACTTATTAATATTAAAATTTTATGAAAGGAGCTCCTTACTTTTGGATTGCTACATATTCATATTTTTGGTTACAGAGTTTCAATGCTGTGGAGTTTGATGATAAATATCTATTTTTATTTTATAATGTTCACTAAAATGATAAAAATCCTGGTATGTTTTTTGTTTAGAAGGAAATAAACTTTATATAAAATTCAACGGTATACTCATACCTAGAAGATATAATTATGAACACTTGGAGTTTCTTATGAGATGTGTGCGTGTGTGTGTGTGTGTGTGTATATATATATATATATATATATATATATATATAATGCAAATGAAAGTTATTGTATGCAAAGATAGGAAAAGTTAGTAAGCTGGGTGTTTGGGTTCCTCATACTCTTAAAGGAATAAGGAACATTGCATATCCATAGTGATAAGTTTTCTTTCAAGGCAGAAAAAGGACCCATTTCTCAATACTATTTCCTATGACAAAAAAATGGGTCTTTTTATGACAATCTTCAAGTGAATTGACAAGCTTCATGGAAGAAAAGTTATGCTGTGTATATAAAGTGTGATCACTATGGTATTGTCCATTTTGAGTTTTTAAACTGTAATCAGACTCTCAGTGTAGATTTATATTCTCAACAGCTGCAATGTATGCATGAAAATCTAAGAACACACTCTGCACTCATCAATAGGAAAAAATCTTGTTCTTTCATGATAATGCAAGGCCAAACCCTGCAAGACTCATGCAGGAAAAAATACTGGATTTAGATTGTTCTGTTCTATCCTATTCACCATATTCATCATATTCCATCAGGTGATTTCTTTTTCATTCTACAAAATGTTCTGAATGATAAAAAATTTATTCAAAAAGATCAAGTGAAAACATTTATGGAAAACTTCTTGAGCTTGAAACCAGTTGAATTTTATTTGAGAGGAATCAACAATCAGGTGATTGAAAATAATGGGGAATATATTGAAATTAATTTATTAAATTATTTCTGAATAAATTCTATTTTACTTAAATGGAGATTATTTATGACTGAACCCAATATACAGAGTAATTGAAAAATAACTCCATTTTTTAAAAAATTCTTAGTTATTTTCTTATTTTACTAGAAATTAATGAGACGAAAGCATAGAGCATAGAATTTGATTTAAAATTTTGTGGGCATCAACTGATTTTATGAGGAACTCTCATGGAATAGAAGAAATAACTTCACCTATTCACCCTTCAACTTCTTCCAAAGTTGTTGCTGTGCTCACTTATGTGGAGCACAATGACCCATCCATTTCTTAGGGAAGTGGAATATTGAATTACTTTTAAATCACTTTGTATTTACACATTTCCTCTTTTAATATATTTCTTTTTCTTTTCAGTTTTGCAGGTACACAGCACTGTTTAGTGGCTTGATTTATGGCAGGAGCAGATACTGTAAGTATTTTGTAGTTTAAAAGAAAATTTTATTTTATAAGGAAGATTTCTATTTAAAAAAAGAAATGAAAAACTTTTTAAAAATTTAATACTTTCAGTTCTGTTAACAAAAAATACAAAATTACTTTAATAGAATTTTGTTTTCTTCTTTTAAAAAATAGAATATTATAATACCTTTATAATTTACCTTTAGCATGCATTGTCTGGCACACAGGCCTTACAGTAGCTCTTGTTCCTAAATGGTTACTCATCTAAGTATTGGACAAGTTCATCACTGTTTAACTTGGTGATCTGACAGGAACCAAGGTTGTTGACCACTAGTCATTTTTAACTATCTTGTTATATGTATTTACCCAATATGCCACATGACCAGGATGTGACACAAGGTCAATTTTAAGCAGAGTTTTCGTTCTAGACCAGTTGACATACCAAGGTTAAAGAGTTAAGGCTGCCCTACTATTTACTCATAGCTAGAAGGAGAATAGTTGGATTCCTACTTTTTTCCCCCAAGGATATTATTCATGATTTGAACTTGTGTCACCACGTCCATTTCTCATAATGATATCCATTACACCATGAACATCACCTTGTTATACAACAAAATCTGCTTATTTTATTCAAGTTCACACAGCTTTGTTGTTTATTTATTTTCTGACTTATTTTGTCTTGGCATTTCAATTCTATGCATGTAGAGACTAACTCTGAAGAAGGAAGTAACTTACCAAGTAACAGAAACTCACCAAAAAGTGAGCGGATAGAAAATGCTCCTTTAGCCATTCTTATTTCCACCGAGCAGTTTTAACTCCATGCTTGTTTTGGGGTCATCAGGAGAGAATGTGCACCGTTTCAGGGCCTTCCTCTCTGAATTGTTTTAATCACTGTATTCTCACCATCTCATGTATTCCATAAATAAGTATATACTGAAATTATTTACATATACCCCCGCCTCCTCTTTGGGCTATGAAATTCTGGAAAAAATAAAAATATTCTTGTGTATAATATGCACTGACATTTTAGAATTTGTAGCATCTAAATTTAACTTGAATTTAGCATTTGTTCAACTTTTTATCAGTTCATATTCGACTAAAAATAAAAATTTATATTGTTTACATTTATGTCTTATAACTCAAACTTTACACAGTGCTGAGAGCAAACACATAGACATGTTCATACAAATATGCAACAAGCTTGCTAAGAAAATAAGCTCATATCAAGAGAAACCAAATCATAAACAAACACACATTCAAATGGATATTTATCTGTAATGGTATAAAACACATTACTTTCGACTATAGATATAACTTACTTTCAGTCATCCCATCTTGAATATAATGAAGCATGTGGTCAGAAAAAAGTTAATGCACTTCTAACTTTTGGGCTGAAAAGTCTGGGAAAATAGTTAATCTTTTACACAAATAATTACTGTATAAAGCTTGACAACTGGGACTGATTACTTAGCATTTACAATCGAAAATTCTCAATCGAATATCGTTCATGTGAGCACTGGGGTTTGATTTCTCAAATGCAACCCCTCTGTTGCACTGAAAGAAAGGAAACAAGGGATTCTCTAAAGTGTGCAATTAAACCCTAGTTACTGGGTTCATTTTTTTGAAAGCATTACTATTAGCCCCATACCTCTTTATCATCTGTCTAGACTACATGCTTAAGAACATCTATTGATAAAATGAAAGAAAATGGTTTCAAGCTAACAAAGGAAAGAAGCAAACAATTACAAATGCACTTGCCCAAGCCAAAACCCTGCTACATAGTCTGGAATGAGCAGCAGCAAGCATAGGCCTCCATGTCAATGCACACAAGATGGAATATATGTGCTTTAATCAAAGAGGCGACATCTCCACTCTAAATGGTAGCTCTCTGAAACTAGTAGACAATTACCTAAGAAGCAGTGTCTCATCTGCGGGGACAGACATCAACACACGACTAGCATAGGCATGGACAGCTATTGATAGGCTATCGGTCATTTGGAAGTCAAACCTGACTGATAAAATAAAACGCAGATTCTTCTAAGCAACGGTTGTGTTGATACTGCTATATGGATGCTCTACATGGATGCTAACTAAACTTATGGAGAAAAATCCTGTGAGCAATACTGAACAAGTCCTGGGAGCAGCACCCCACAAAGCAGCAGCTGTACGGCCACCTACCACCTGTCATGAAAACTATCTGTTAAACGGACCAGACATGCTGTACACTGCTGGAGAAGTAAGGATGAACTCATAAGTGATGTACTCCTGTGTACCCCTTCACATGGACGAGCAAAGGCTGGACGACCATCTATAACCTACATACAGCAGCTCTGTGCCAATACGAAATGTAGCCCTGAAGACTTGCTGGAAGCAATGGACAATAGAGAAGGGTGGCAAGAGATGGTCAGGGATATCCCTGCTGATGGTGTGACATGATGATGACAATCCTTATGACATAACAATAATAATGAATATCTGCTACAATTATATTTACTAGTTGAACTTATGAAAATTTTATGGTTTGATTAAAAAGAAACAATCACAAAGGATGAAAGATTAATGACAGTTTTAATACTTTATGGATTACAGTGGAATTACCTTGGTTATCAAATAATTCTGAAGTTTAATAGTTTAAATTCAAGTAAAAAATGCCTCAGTGACTAAACAAATGTTCAGACTTCAAACGAGTTGATGAAAACAGAATACACACGAATGACTGCTGAGGCAAACCAAAGAGGGACAAATGGCTGGCTGAGTTTTCATACAAATCAGTTGTCGAACATAATTTTGGAATGAATTATGTTCGACAACTGAGGTTTCACTGTGTGTGTGTATATATATGTAAGGTCAAGAGGCTCCCATGTGGTGGGGTAACCTTATATATTGTTGTATGGGGCATGATGAGAAGGCTAAGTTAGCTTGTAGGGGATTCTGGGAAGAGCAGTTTAGTTTATACCGGATTTTATTTACATTGACAGATTTATTAGGTTTTTACATATCACCAAATAATATATACAATACTTATTTGAATATATACTATTAAACAGATATACTAAACCATTCACAAAATTCATGATAATATTTTTTTGTAAAAGTAATTCTCCTGAATTTATTCAATGTTAGATTGCACAACTTTCACAGAAAATATGAAAATAATTTTTTTTGAATTTGCACAATAGAAAATCTTGAGGACTTGTTAGCTGAGAAAATAACTTGCTTTACTCAAGGAAATTCTACAGTTTAATTTAAAACCACCAAGGATTTATTTTAAAAAAATTCTTTTAGGATCCTGACTTTCTTCCTTGTTGGATTGCACAACTTTCACTTTCACATTAAAGATATACTGAAATAACTTTTAGTTTAATTAAAAACTGCCATCAAAGATAAAAGATACAATTTTGTGTTATACTCAGGACACCCTTTTTAGGGGGAGGGGTGCAGTCTTACCCTTCTGCAGGGAATATAAACAGCATATTCTAAACCCCACTGACAGGGTGCAAAGTTGTAGAGTGGGGTATTGGATGACATAGCTCAGAAGGTAGACATGTTTTCAGGGTTTTTTATTTTTTTTATGGATATATAAATAATTTTACGTTACTCTTGTTAGTAGATAGGTATTGAACTATTAAAATAAAAGTTTACAAAATGCCAGTAATTCCAATTTTTCTTTCTACGATGACTCTCCTCAATTGGCTCCAAATAAAGAAAGGGCTACAATGATAAAAAAAATTCTTTTCACTGGATGAGAGACTGCACAAAGACAAAGTCACAATAATCCAACAGGAGGAGTGGGGATAACATGACTGCTTGGAAATATTTCAAATCAAACACTCTGAAGTTATTACTTAAAATATTCAGACTATTGTACCTATTAGGGTCAAGTCGATCTGTTTGAAGATCATTAGAATTTGATAGAAATACTTGATATCATATAATCATTTGCAAAATCTTCTTACACAAAAAATGTAAATATAAATGTACTATGAATGTGATTTCCTAACCTCTTGGCATAAAATACCCCCACCACCGATTGGTTGACATGCCATTAGAATCAATCACTTATTCACTTTGAATTTTTTTTATAAAGATGTCAATGGAGCAGTAAGAATCAGTAATTTTCAAAAAGCTCTTAACCAGCATTCTGGGTTGTTTGGCTACTTTCTTTCAGTTTTTCCCAGACATTTTCCTTTTGAAATTCTGGTATATTTGTAAGACTGCTAATTTTAACTACTAATTTCGAAAGTTCTATGGCAGGTATGGAATCACCCTTCATTGCTACAACTCTCGAGTTCACTCTGACCCAGAGTGATAGTACCTGTTTGAGTCCCATTTATGGGTCAAATAGATCTGTTTAAAAAATTATTCATATTCAGTAGGCTCATATGTAAAAAAAAAAAAAAAAAAAAAACCTCTTAAGAAAAAAACTGCCCTAAAAATGTAAATATGAACATGATTTCCCTAACCTCTAGTCGGTCATGAAGTAACCCTGGATAGGTTGATGTGCCATTAAAATCACATTTTTATTCATTCTCTTTTTACCTTTACTTTTTTTTTTCTTTTTTTAATTCAACTGTTCTTTTTGTGTTTGACCCTCCACTCTAAAATGAAATAATGAAAACAGTTTTTAGATAGTTTAAAAACTCACCTCTTTATATATGTTACCAAAAAAAGATTGTCCATGTTTGTTTTTCTTTTAATTGGATTATTGCCCTCATTCATGTATATTTTTATTTAACATTTCACTTATGTACTCATTAACATTCAGGTTGTGTTGAGTTTATTTAAATGTTGGCTGCTGGTATCCAATATCCATTTGAATGCAAGTACTATTGTGCATTCAAAAATTTGATTTGAAAATTTTAAATGCCAATTAAAAAGTTAAATCAGATTCAAAGTCTAGTTACCAAAAGTTAGCTCAACTTTGTGACAAACAAATGCAGTTCACTAATTCTGTTTACTAATGGAGACAAAGTTGAAACCAATTGCTTGCTGAAAATAAGAATAGAACAATATGAGAAACTAATTAAAGAGTGGCACTTTTAAATCTGGTATGGCTGATCCTGTATTGTGGGAAAAATGCATACATAGACCTTTATCACCACTTTTCATGTTTCTTTGCTCACTTGGTGAAAAAAGGACTGGTTGCTTGATGGCCTTCCTGCTAGCACCAAGGGCTGGATCTCCACCTCCATGTTAGTGCTCTATACTTGGCCATTAGCTGGATACTGTACCAGGCAGAGAGTTTGACTGAGGCTATATGTCAAATGGTAATGCAAGTGTCTCAAAGTGAGCTTAGCAAGGACAGAAACCTTGCATGGAGCAAAAAGGGCAAAAGCTGGCTCAATCTCAATTTTTCAATAAGAATATGAACTGAAAGTATCACCCAGCGATCTTTTCTAATTGGAGAGCTCAGTTCTGCCAAGAGGTGTTGGAAAATTTACCTCGGGGATAACTGAGGGGTGTCCCCGTGGTGTAATGGTTAAAGCTCTGGTCTACAAAATCGTAGCACGCGAGTTCGAAATCCAGTCGCGCTATTACGTTCACTTTCGGACAAATACCTTTGGGAAAGGTATGAACCCCCTTATCCTCCCCAGCTATGGGTTAAATAGCACCACCACTGTTCTTTTAGGAGAATGGCTCTGGCATTAAATAACCCACGAAGGTTGATATGCCATTAAACAAAGAAACCAAACCAAACCAAACCAATCAGGGATAACTGACTTGTGGCAGTCAAACTTTCATAGTAAAGTTGCTTTTTGATCCTTTGATGTCTACTCTTCTATCATAGCAAAGCAGAATTTGCCAAGTTTTGGATTGTTCACCCACTGACAGTGAATGTGAGTTGGATTTAGGCCATTGTGAGACTGTTAAATTTTATCCTTGTGATCTGCATATATGTTATGTTGGCTGTAGCCATATCTATCCTGTTAAGAATTAGAGGAACTGCAGGATTAGAGCAACAGTTTGTGTGCTTCCTCAAACTAGTGGCAGTGTCAAGCTGCTTCTGTTTGATAACTGAAAGCCTCAAAGCCAGGCTAAGAGTATATTAATTGTATCCCTGCAGAAGAGTAAGACCTCACCCATCCACCTCTTCATTGCCATTACTCCCAAGTCCACTCTGCTATAGAGAAGGGTATGGCCCTCTCCCATCCACCTAAAAAGAGGTGTCCTGGATATGACACTAAACTGCATCTGATAGTTGAAGTTGCACTCTTAGAGATCTGAAAAGTGTAGAATACCCCTTCATTGCCATTACTCCCAAGTCCACTCTGCCATGGAGTGGAAGTATCTGTTAGGGTCCCATCTAAAGGTCAAATAGATATTTTAAAAACTCTTCATATTCAATAGAACTCTGTACAAAACTACTACACAAAATGTAAATATGAATGCACAATGAATGTAATTCCCTAACCTTGAAGCATAAAATAAACCTAGACAAGTTGACATGTCATTAAGATCACTTTCATTCCAAATTTGTTACATGAGTAAATTTTCCTTTCTATTATTTAGAATATTCAGATTAGTATTCTCATCTTCGTTGTTATATACACATTTCAGCCAATGTGTCCTTTAGCCTTCCTCAGGTATTTCTTGTCAAATTTCGGATCCGTCACAGAATTTCAAACCCTTTATCCATGGCGGGTAGACTGTTCTAATTCCATCAACCATGACCAGGTACAAGTGTTTTTTTTTTTTTTGTTATTTTTGCCTGTAGTCAGGATTGAACCTGCAACCTGCTGATGATTACACTTAGAACTGTATAAACTAAATGCCTGTATCCATGCAATATAATGCATAAACACAAGGTTTATATTGCATGGATATAGGCATTTAATTTCGGATTAAAAAAAAAAATTCAAATAAAATTTTCCTTTGTTTTATTTTATAAATGTTAAGTGGTTACTCATCTTGGAACTAAACAGGTTGATTGATGCTTAACTTGAGTTCTCTGGCAGGGACTGGTTCAATTGTCATTTTATTATAAGCCTTGTATGTCTATGGTTATTGTATGTTGTATAATATTATCTTTTATTTTCTCTCACATACAGACAGCCTTGTAGAGAAGGAAAAAGGCATCCAAGAAGAGGAAAACAAAATCCGTGCAATCCGAGATGCTCGCTTGAAGGCAGAGAAGATTGCTGCCACAAATGGTAAGTATTTTGTTGTTTCACAAGAAGTTAGTAATTATTTATTAAGGTTAGCATTAACACAAGGCTAGAAGTATAACAATGGTCTCTTAGCCTAGATTTCTTATCATTCTATTGCATGAGTTGCCTATTGTTATTTACTAAGCTTAACTTAGAAGTGACTCAAGACCAGTGAAAATTGAACTCATTAATAATGGTCTGTTAGCCTAGATCTCTAACCATTATATAGTGTGAGTTGCCTATTATTTACTAGGCTTTGCTTTATAGTGATATATGTATGGGACATTGCAACACGAGTTCAAATCCTGGACGAGACTGATTGCATTTCAGATAGCACTAATAGTCTTGGGAAAGGTATGAATCCAATTATTCTCCCTCCAGCTATGGGTAAATAGTAGGGCAGACTGGGTTCTTCAACCTTGGTGAGACAACTAGTCTAGGAGAAGGAAAACTCTGAATTAAAACCTGCTAAACTCCGCTTAAAAATTGACCTTGTGTCATATCCTGCCTTATCGGAGGGGTTGGTAAATATGATACATGTATGGGGCACCCAGTGAGAATTGAACTCGCAATTGTCTGTGCTTTAGAAAAAGTTGCGTTCGATTTATGCATTCTTAAATTACATTGTGGTGTCATTACATCATGAGATAATATTTTGAAGTCTTACGCAAACTACCATATGACCTTTTGGAGAGGCATGCATGAGTAAGTAAAGTTTGTGACCTTAGTTGAGGGTGACCCGAAGGCTCCCTTTTTAATAGCTACACATTCCTTAGATTCCTCCTCTTTACCCTTGATCTGTACCTTATAATGCTGAGTGTTAAGCAGAGTGGCATCAAGTACCATTTTTCGAGTCTTTGGTATGACTTGACTAAGAATTGAACCCTGGTCACTTAGACCATTGGCGAACCCTTTACTCATTTGGCATGTGTGAAATAATGGTTAATGGTGTAGGAAATGGACTTGATGAGGCTGTTTGCACTTTGTGCATAGAAAAAACATGTATCATTTTCCTTTGCTTTTTTTAAAAATTTTTTTTTATATCTCTCTCCAGCTATGAGTAAATAATAGGCCAAACTGAGCCTTTTAACAGTCTTGGAGTAAGATTGAATTCAAATCTGCTTTACTCTGCTTAAAATTGACCTTGTGTCACATTTTTTTTGCCTGTGGTGGAGGGGGTGGGTAAATACATACTTTCAAAGTGAAGGTTTAAATACTTTTTTTTTTTTTTTTTTTTTTTTTTTTTAGAACAAGAGAAAAGTATTTATGAATTCTATGGGAATCTTGTTCTCTTTTCACTTCACTTCACAATTTCCTTGGGACCCCCTTTTAGTCTTCATGATGCCAGCTGCATTGCCTCAAGGTTGGGTAGTCCAGTCAGCTGGGGCTGTAGAATACACCAACTGCATCTCTGCAGAGGGGTAACCTCCTCTCAATGAGTGTCCTAGTTATGACACTAAACAATTAGATGGTGAGGCTCCAGTAATACTAGAGCTTTGTGGAATGCGGAGTACCCATTCATTGTATTGCTCCCAGGTTCACTCTGGACCTGAGTGATAGCACCTGATAGGGTCCCATCTATAGGTCAAATAGAACTGTTTGACATTTCAACTGAGTACAAACAAATGACTTATGCTAAAGTGAATTGTTTGAAATAGAACTGTTTTATCATTTAACAGTGCTTAAATCTTGTACTTCATTGGTATTTGTTCATTTTCTTCTCAAATCTGTTTTTGACTTTCTCATTTTAATCATTATTTTCTTTATTTTTCAGCTGAAATGAATCATTTAGCCAAGGACTTTGGTATCAATAGAACAGTATGAATACAGAATACCTTGGTTATAGAGAATTTGTAGCATTTTGATATCAATCTGTATTTGCTGGCCTGAACTTGGCTGGCTGTGTTGTATAAATAAAATCAGATGTCTGATTAACAAGTGTCTCTTTGTCTTTCACTTTTCATTCCATGGAATTGTGACAGTCTTGGTTCTTCTGCACTCGGATGCAATAATTCATATGCATGTAGGTGAATTGATAAGCCTGTAGGTGTAGCATATTTGAAGAAAAGTAGAAAAAAAACAAAATGATCTGAATTTGACGAATTTATTATGAAAGTCGACATTGAACGTTTCGGTTATTATAACCGTCTTCAGGGCTTAACTCCATGAAAAGTGTTGTTAAAATAGCAGTGGGTGTTTGATGAAATAACAAGAGAAAAGAAAGTGTATATGAAAAAGATTCACAAAAGTACTTTCAGCATTCTTATTTTTGAAAATATGTAGTTGGCACGTGGAGTGATGTTTGAAATTTATTGGGTAGCATATATGTATGCTTGAGTAGGGGGAGCATATCTATTTGTGTGACACTATGAGTTGGACATATGCACATACATGTATACACACGTATGTGTGTGCACCCATACGTGTGTGTGCGTGTATGTGTATATATATATATATATATATATATATATATATATATATATATATATATATATATGCACACACGTGACAAGATGAGTTAGATTCGGCCTGAGTATCAAATTTCAAATGTTAGGAAAACCCATTAACTAGATTAAGGAAATCTAGATAAGAAAATGTTTATACATATGGTCATGGGTGTGGGTAAGTGTTAAGTACTTGTCGGGTACTGGTCAAAAACTTAAAAGGGTCTGAATTTAATGTCCCTGTATCGGAGACGGCCAGGCTAGGAAATATTTTTATGTCCAGTTTTTTTACGAGAGAAATGGCCCCCCCAAAAAGTTATGGGTTTATTTGTGGGTGTCCCTTGGCCGGAAATAATAATGAAACATTCTGTATATATACAGGTGCGTTTTGGGTTCTAGCAGTTAGACTTAGCTTGGGTTCGAGGAAAGTTAATTAGGCCAGAACAAAGAAACAACGAACAGCGACATTACCAGCAGGACCCAGTTAGTTAAGATATTCTTTTGCCAGCCGAAACTCAAACTAGAACTAATTAACCACAAAGTGTTACACGCTCTCCATCCTCCCTTGGCATTTTAACTACAAAGTTGTTGTGTTTTTGTTCTTTTCCCTGTGAACCTGCCTCTCACTCGATCCGGCTACACAAGTTCTAAAAAATGAATACATACAGCCAGATATCAGTTTGTGTAATATTTTTATTTGCAAATTGTTTCATCTGGATCATTTTTTTCACATGTTCAGAATAATAGAATAGGTAAAAAAATTGAATAAGATATATAATGAGTGTGTGTGGTAATATCCAAAGAATAACTAGATAAGTTTGGAAAGGTGAGGTATTTTTTTTTTTTTTTTTTTTTTTTTTTTTTTTTTTTTAAATTTTTATTTTTTATTTTATAGTTTCCCTGCAAAGCTAAAATATACACAAGGTTATTATTTAATGTGGGGTGTCATGCAGAAAGCAAGCCTTCTGTGAGGGTTAGTAAGATTTTAATAGGTGGTAAAATGGTAAGAAGGTTTCTTTATGAAAAGAGCTGTTTTTAATGTCTGTTGTAAACATGTCAGGTCAGTAGATAAGTCTGATTCTTTTGATGTAATATAGTTGTTGGGATGGTCCATCTAAGGGGTATGGAATGTCCTTTTAGGCATATATTAAAGAAGAAAATCTGTGTGTGGGAGGGGGTGATAGTTTCAGTTGAAAGCAGAAGGGAGATTTTACCAGGTTGAATAGAGACCCAACCAAAAAAGAGGATTAGTTTAAAAAATGCTTCTAAGGTTATTTATTCCAATGTTTTGGGGATGCCGTTACCCAGGAGATTAGGAAAGCATTTTTTCTGAAGGCACAGGAAGAAAGAGAAACGTGATTTAGTCTCGAATTGATAGCCTTTCTTGATGGCAGTGGTCTAGAAACATATTTTGCTGTTACTTCAACATGACAATATTCTGGGTTGCCATTATCAAGGAGATTTAGAAAGCAATTTACCTGGAGGCACAAGAATAATCAGGAATGTGTGTGTGTGTGTGTGTGTGTGTGTGTGTGTATGTATATATATATATATATATATATATATATATACACACATACATACATATATATACACATACATACATATATATATATACACACACACACACACATAAGTAAACTGGTCAACCATAGCTGAGGGCAACCTGAAGGTTCCCTTCTCAATAGCTACTACACCAAGGTGTAGGGGAGGGCCCTACTCCCTTCCCTAGATTGCTCACCTATATCTTATAATGCTAAGTGTTAAGCAAGAAGACCCCGAGTAGCATTTAAAAAAAATTATTTTTTTATGTTTTTTGAACCCAAACCTTTTAGACCTGGGATTGAACTCAAATCTCCTGGCCATTGGCAAACACTAACTATTATACCAATAAGCTTTTATTTTTTTATTCGAGAAAAATTTTGTGAATAATTTTAATCCAGTGTAATTTAGACCTCTCCTTTGAGAAACAGCTTAGAAAGAAACATCTAATGATATAGGGGAGATAACTGATTAAGCAAAACCTAGGCTTTATGGGATTTTTAAAAAAAATCCCATAAAGCCAGGGTTTTGTAGGGAAAAGAAAACCCTTTTTTTTTTTTTTTTTTTTTTTTCCTTATATTTATGATTGTCAAGGTTGATAAGATATTATTTAATTTCTGGCCTTAATATGCTCTAACGCTGTTCTTCTTAATCTATTTGATGTGATACAGTAGCGAGATATTTTTCCAATGTACCATGGACCAGTACTATATTTGTGGCGCATTATTATTTGATCTCGGATCAAGTCCCAAGTATTCCTATTGTATGTGAAGAGAATAATACAAAAATATTTGATGCATTTTCATTTTTGCATGTTATATACATATATATATATATATATACATATAAATATAAATATATATATATTTTTTTTTTTTTTTTTTTTCATCATACAACGTGTGAAAGCACGTGCTATACCATATCCTCATCAGATCATCATATATATATATATAAATCTCTACAATTTCCAGTTCACATTATTCAAACGGAAAAGCGGCCGGACATTGTAGCATGGTCCGATTCAAAGAAGAGTGTCCTCCTCATAGAATTGACTGTCCCTTGGGAAGAAAACCGGGAGGAAGCACACGAGCGGAAGAAAAACCGCTACGAGTCACTGCGTGCCGACTGCGTGGAAAAGGGTTGGATATGCCATGTGATTCCTATTGAGGTTGGTTGTCGTGGTTTTATAGGACACTCAGTCATTTCGTTTCTTTCAAAAATAGGAATCACTGGCCGCAGTTTGAAAGTTGCCTCGAATCGTCTTCAGAACACGGCGCAATATGCATCAAGTTGGATTTGGTCGAAAGCGAGAAAGTTTTCAGCATGAAGGTAATACACGAGGAATCACCTTTCCCGTGTGATTACGTAAGAAACGGTTACTGTAAACGCGTAATAACATCAACCGCCGAAAGTAAACGCGTTTTTTTAAATCACAAACTGCACTCAGAAAATGAAGATTAACGTCCAATGTAGTCTCTGCAATTAATGGATCTGGCATATATATATATATATATATATATATATATATATATATATATATATATATATGATTCTCTTAATACCCTGTCCGGTGGCAAAAGCTGCTTGGTAGCGCCAGGGGTGGCAGTACCGCCTTGAGCTACCGAAACTGTGTTATCACCCCTGGATGGCGGCTGATGAGGATATGGTATAGCACGTGCTTTCACACGTTGTATGATGAAAAAAAAAAAAAAAAAAAATATATATATATATAATGTGAGAGAGAGAATCTAGAAACCTGCCTTTAGTCAATGACTTGCATACCAGTGTTTTGAGTAATTCTGCTCTAAAGCAAACTTGTAAAACTTTTCCTGATCTCTAAACAATATTCTACATGAAAGTGGTGAAAGGTTCTCAACTTGACAACAAATTTTTTTCCCTAAGGAAAGTCAAGAAATGATATACCAAGGTTTTTTTTTTTTTTTTTTTTTTCTTTAATTTTGTTATAATTATGCAGAAGAACAATATGTATGTTTCCTGGCTCGAGATCATTCTTGATTGGATCAAGCACTTCGTTGAATTTCTTTGTTATAATCTTTTTTTCCAGCTTGGCTTTTCAACTTCTTGATTGATTGATGAACACTTAGATATATCCTATCTTTACTGCTCAGAATTGTAAATTTTCTACTGCGAGTGAAAAAAAATTAAAATAAAAACAAACAAACGAGATGAAATTTGTTTAAATCTACAGAATAAAAGTCTGTGCAAGATAGATAAATTGATAATGACATTATTATTATTATTATTATTGTTGTATACTCATATGCAAATGCATAATCAACATAATAAAGACGAGCGGACACAGTTCTTTAGAAAAATATACCTCTCACTTTATTCGTAATGGTTGGAAAGGGTTACGAAAGGTTATGTGTGAGAGGTGAGTTGGAGACTGAACAAAGACTGCAACATATTGACCTCCCAGCTCCTCCGGCCATAGCAGTGCATCTTTTTCGTTCTCCTGGGGGCCTAGCCTCTCTGCTGAGAGCTGGTTCCCACCGCTCGATCTGGAACACTGATTTCGAGTTCTGAACTCCAACTGCCTGCCTTCCTGTCTCACCCGGGGTATATCATTGTTTTACGTCCATTCAATTCAACCCATTGACAAGGTTATCCCTTGATCTCTTATTTACACAGGTGCATTTCTCATTTGACAGCTTGGCTGGGTCGGAGGTCAATATGCAAAATTATTATTATCATTATTATAATAATGAATGAATAAATTTATAAAGATTTACTTCTATTATTATTACTACTATTATAACTACTAATGATAATAAAGTTGGCGAGCGTGACTTGAAGGCTCCCTTTTCAATAGCTACTACACCAAGGTGTAGGAGAGGACGCTACTCCTTTCCCTGGATTGCTCCACTTTACCCTTGATCTCTACCTTATAATACTGAGTGTTAAGCAAGGAGGCATCAAGTAACATTTTTTAGAGTCTTTGGTATGACTCGACCTGGGATTGAACCCAGGTCTCCTGGGCCATTGGCAAACACTCTAACCATCAGGCCAATGTCCGGTCATGACATGACATTGGTTTGTTGGGTTTTATGGCATATCAACCTTTGTAGATTATTTAACGCCAAATCGATTTTTATGTAAATAATCTGTTCTATTTAAAACAATTCAGTTTAGCATAAGTACACAGTTTAATGGTCAAAAACATTTCCATTTCTCACTATTCAAGCAGTTGTATGAAACAATTCGGTTAAGTGTAAATACAGTTTTAATGTCGAAAAACAGTTCTATTTGAAATATTTCAGTTAAGCATAAGCACGCAGTTTAAATGTAAGTACGGTTTAATTGTAAAAGTCATTTCTATTTCAAACTATTCAGTTTTACTCAAACAATTCATTTTAGCATAAGTATGCTGTTAATTCTATTTAACTCATAGATAGGACCCTTATCAGGTGGACTTGGGAGCGATGGCAATGAAGGGGTATTCCGCATTTCCCAAAGCTCCAGCATTGCTGGAACCTCACCATCAGGTTGTTTAGTGTCATATCCAGGACACTCGTTGGGGAGGGTCTTACCCCTCTGCAGAGAAGCAGTCGGTGTATTCTACAGCCCCAACTGACTGGGCAAGACATGACATTAATGATGACAATAAAACAAATAATAATAATAAAAAAAAGAATCAATCAATAAATAAAGAGACCAATTGACAGATAAATAATCATCATCATCATCATGTCGCGCCGCCAGCGCGGATATCCCTGACCCTCTCTCGCCATTTCTCCCTATCATTCATCGCCTCCGGCAGGTCTTCAGCATTACATCCTGTGTCCTCACATAGTTGCTGTATGTAAGTTCGTGCTGGTCGTCCTACTTTTGCACATCCATAAGTGGGGGTCCACAGGAGTACATCGCTTATGAGCTCGTCCTTGCTTCTCCAGCAGTGTCCCGCGTGTCTGGTTCGTCTAACTTGTATAGTTATAGATAAATAATACCCCCACCAAATTAATTTTGGGAGATCATTTTTTAGTCCCCAGAATAACAAGATGTGTCAGGATTGAGTATTTACTATCTCACAAAATAACATTTTGTAATAAAGTTAATCTATCAGGATGTATACGTTAATTTTTTTAAAAAGTTTATATAGTGTTTGTTGAATGAAAAAATGTAGAGTATTACACCTCATGATTTTATGGTTATTAAGCTTAGTTTGCTGACCTTTACTAGTGAGTCTGGGTTTCACTAGTTGCTGCGTTCTGAATATGACACTAAAGCACATCTGATGGTGAGGCTCCAATCTTGTAGCTTTGGGGAACGTGAAGTACCCTTTTATCGCCATTACTTCCTAGTCCACTATGACCAGAGTGGTAGTACCTGTTAGTGTCCCATCTATGACTCAAATAAATCTGAAGACTATTAGTCTTAGAAATACTTAAAACCGTTTATTTGTATATAAATTATTATAAAGAGGAATACTTGAAACCATATAAGAGTGTGCAAACAAATTAACATTATTATTGACAAATAAAAACTGTGATAAAAAAGATTACAATGGAATGTTAAAAATTTAAATAGTTATGAGGTATAATAAAAAATTTCTAAATCAATCAACCAAATTTCAGCATTAAATAACCCATAAGGAGTTTATATGTCGTTCGGTTAGCAAGCTAGACTAGCAAACCTACACGAGTGAGTTCGAGTCTCATTGGGCGCCCCATTCATTCGGCCTTGTGCCACATCGAAGCAAAGAGCTTTGTAAATTACTAATTTATGCTAGATCAGAATTACCTCCCCTGTATAGTATCCCATTTTCCTAACAGGCTATAGTTAGTTTTTCATACTTCTGGCTTTCTGACAAAACTAAGTTAAGCTTTCAAAATGACTATTTTGGCATCATATATAAAATTCTTAGCTGAGCCAAAAGGTCTTGTTTGTGAGATGAATTATCACTGAGGGTCCTATATTTCTAGCCTTGTTTTAAAATTATTTGTAAATAACTATTTTGGCAGCATTTGTGTTAAATCCTAAGAAAGCTAGTCTAACAGATCATTTTTAGTGATTGAGTTTGACTCACACTGAATGACCTGTATTTCTGATCTTGTGCCAAAGCCAATGACTACAAGAATTACAATGATGATGATAGCTTTCGGCAAAATAAGTAAGTTGGCTGACTGTAGTCAAGGTTGACTTGACAGTTCCCATTTCAATCGCTACTACACCGAGGTGTAGAGGAGGATGCTTCTCCTTTCACTGAATTGTTCGACTTACCCTTGATTTGTACCTCATAATCCTGAGTGATAAGCAAGGAGGCATCATGTACTATTTTTTTAAGTTTTTGGTATGACTTGGTCTGGGATTGAACCTTGGTCTCCCATACCATTGGCAAACATTCTAGCCATTATGCTAATGGGCTGGTAAAATTTTCAGCAAAATAAATTATTGGCAAAATAAAAGTTGGTAAATCATAGACAATCACAAATAAATGACTACCACATACACCCTTATATTTTTATCATCCTGAAGCACTAATGCTGGGGATGGAGGGTTTTGTGATTGTAATGCAACTGCAGTGTTAATTTTAAAAAAACGAATTAATAAATAACAATTCCTAAAGTTACAACAAAATTGTCTGAATGAGGAGATTCATGAAAAAAATTTCATAGTTTATTTAATGCCAAAATCATCCTTGTAGAAGAACAGCAGCAATACTATTCAACACATAGCTGGAGGTCTAAGACCTTTCTTGAGGGTATTAGTCTGAAAGTAAATATAAAAGCATGAGTAGGGTTTAAATTCGTTCACTCACTTCAAGGCTACAGTTCAGCTCTTTAACCATTATGCCACTCTCCCCATACCAAGCGGAGAAAACTATCAAAATGCTACAAAAAAAGTGAAATGAATATGAAAAATTGGAAATAGATAAAATATTTGTAAATTAAAATTTAATATAGAAAAATATAAAGTACCAAATAGTGGATCAAAACATATTGTTTCAATCATACATCTTAGATGCATCAGGGAGGTCTTCAGTGATGTGCTGTCTTCATTGCTGATTTCGGGTTATTTCTGCATCATATCGGCTCCGACAGTAACCCCGGCATGACTCTGGAAGAGCCAAGCCGCCTCCGTGATCGCGACGTGCTGCCCTCGTGCCTCTACCAAAGCAAAGAAAAAATATGATAAGGCCAGACTTCGGCCGTTCTTATAGACATCTGTCTTTTAGTCAACAGCCAATGAAAACAGGGCATTCCACACTCATCTGCTATATAATACCATCTTTACCTCATCCGGTTTCGCCCGGCTACTTCCGGAATCGGTACCGAGGTAAGATGTTATTTTAATACTCGTCCGTGTCCATGATTTACGCTTCACTAGACTTACACGAATCTCCTGCCAAATCTGTCCTATACTAATACTTCCAAACTAACATGAATGGCCGAGGGATTTCGTTTTATATATCTTGCCTTTCGGTTTAGTTGGGCTGAGAACCTTTCGCTTAGTGCATGGGTTAGTTAGGTGCAACATGAGTGCAGGTGTTCACACGTGCGTGGGGAGGATGTGTCATTCAGAGATGTCAAAATAAAAATAGATAGAAATGTGACCAGGAGATGTGAGTGACGTCATGCACCGGAGGCGTGCACGGAGGATTTTGGGGATTTGAAAAAAGTCAGTTGAGTCATCCGAAGAAGGTTGGCTTTTGGAGCTCGCCGAGGCCTTGCGGTGGGTGCTGCACGTGATTTGGGGCAGAGGGAAAAGTCAGCATAGAAAGATGGTATCTCTCTCCTTATGTCAAAAAACCTTTAAACTCAAAGGTAATAAAAAGTTTCGTACCTGGACTAAGAAGTCATAAGTATTTTTCGTGTTTCGGGATTCCTATGTTATCTATATATGAGTTATGAACATTCTATGTACATTTCACATATTCATGTATGGCTATGTAACAATATTAAAATTGAATATAAATTAAACAAAAAGAAATAAAAAAAAAGATAATGAGTAATGGGATCAAGGGTTTGGCTTTGATGATATATTTAAAATTGACAAACATATTTTGTCTATTGTTTCAAGGGCAAATGAGATGATTGGCTGAATACTGACAAATTTTATTTCAAGGGAGGTAAATGTTTTAAAAAATATATTTGATTGGTTGGTTTTTTTTTTTACTGTATATCAGCCCTTGTAGGTTATTTAATGCCAAATTTTGTTGTATACGAAATATATGTGATTTAATGAATAGTTTGTGTAACATAGCCATACATGAATATGTGAAATAGACATATTCATACTGACACGCAAAATGTTCATAATGTCCATAAAACACATATATATATAACATAGGAATATTGAAACACAAAAAACACTTATGACTTCTTAGTTCAGGTACGAAACTTTTTATTACCTTTGAGTTAAAAGGTTTTTCGACATAAGGAGAGAGATACCATCTTTCTATGCTGACTTTTCCATCTGCCCCAAACCACGTGTGACACCTGCCCAAGGCCTCGGTGAGCAAGCGAAAGTCAACCTTCTTCTTCTACTGCAAAACTCAACTAACTGACTTTTCTCAAATCTCAGCCCACGCTTCTGGTGCGTGACGTCACTCACATCCTCTATCTGGGATTTTTATTGTGACATCTCTGAATGACATCTCCGCTATGTGCACGTGTGAACACCTGCGCTCATGTTTGCACCTAACTAACCCATGCACTGAGCCGAAAGGTTCTCAGCCTAACTAAACCCAAAAGCAAGATATATAAAATGAAATCCCTCGGCCATTATATTACATTTGTTGGTATCAATTTTAAAATTTGCCAGAGCTCATTCATTTGTTCACAGTTAAATAGTTTCAAGTATGTCTATGTAATAGTAATTCTTGTAATTCTATTCAACATTATTCATTTGTTTGCACACAGTTAAATGGTTCAAGTATTGTTATGTAATACTAATAATTCAATTGAACAGTCATTTGTTTGCACACAGTTAAATGGTTTCAAGTATTGTTATGTAATACTAATAATTAAATTGAACAGTCATTTGTTTGCACACAGTATAGTAAAGATTAAACAGTTTTATTTGACGCAAAGAAGGAAACCTAACAGGTACTATCACTCAGGTTTCAGGGTGGACCTGGGAGTAATAGCTATGAACGAGTGTCCACAATCCCAAAAGCTCCAGGATTGGAGCTTTAGTATCATATCCAGGACACTCGTTAGGTCTTATCCTTCTGCAGAGATTTGGTCAGCATATTCTACAGTCCAAGCTGAATGGGCTATTTAAAAATATATAAAACCTTAAAAGACTTCATGTTGAATAGACATGGAAATTGGACATTGATATAGAGAGTTGATGAGATAGAAAGATGAGTGACAAAAATAATTAACAAAGAAAAAGATTACAGCTAGAGAGAGATGTTGGAATACAATTCGTCTTGGGCATGCACTCCGAACCACATGATCATCTGACCCTTTTGTTGTGTTGGCTTTCTTTGCAAATTGATATGAAATAATGTCCGGGATGATTTCACAAAGAAAGAAGCAGAAAGAAAGAAAACCCAAAAGGTTGAATAAATGTTTTTGGATGGGAGAATTAAAACTATAAATTCAAACCAGCTGTTCTTCTCTGAAAAATTTACCTATATTGCTTCTCGCTCAAAGTGGAGGGGTTGGGCAAACATATAATTCCATAGAAGGTGGGATGGTAGTACTTTTTTCTGAGAGAGAGAGAGAAAAGAAAGAGAGTAATACATAAATTTCATAGAATTTTTTGTTCCCTATTCATACTTTACTTTGTAACTATTCAATTTATTTTTTTTTGGGGGGGGGGCTCCTTTTGGCCCTGATGATGGCAGCCATATGTACTCAGACAATAGCAAATGACAGTTGCCATTTTACAGGTGTTGAAAATCACACAAGTTTTATAAATCAAAAGAAAGACTTTTCTTTTTAGGGGATGAAGATACTTTGTGAAACTGAGGAGCCTGTTTTCAGGAATTTTTCATATTAAAAAGTCTTATGTTTATTTGTAAGAAATAGACCACACCCAATTAGTGAAATTAAGGTCGAGATGTATGTGTGCGGGAGGGAGAGGATGCTGTATTGAGATTGCTTTTAATAGGGTGAAAGGCTGTTTACAACAATGTGACAACAGATGTTTATCAATGTAGCTTGTGCCATACTGAGCTATCAAATTTATTTCATTTGCTAAATAAAAAAAGAACAATACATTAAAAAAGAATTCGTATCTGACATTTTAGACAGTTTGGTTGAATGTCAACATTAAAAAAAAATTCTTTTTTTTTTAAAATACGACTTGATGTTGGTTTTAGTAATAAAATTTTATCATTTGAAGAAAGTAAAAAATAGTGACTGTTGATTAACTTTTTTTAATACCTATTGAGTAGAGAGTAAAGATTTCTTTTTGTGGTTATTAAAAATCTTGGTGGTAGAGAAGATATTTTAGTCTAATTCCCTCTAAGCTTACTTTAATTTTGAGTTCAGTCATCACTGAGTACACCAAATTTGTGGTCTCCCACTCTGTCAGGCTGTAGAAAATACTAACTGCATCTCTACAGAGGGATAAGATCCCCCAGAACACTAAAACATCTGATAGTGAGGCTCTAGTCCTGAAGCTTTGGTGATTATGAAATATCTCTTCATCGCCATTACTCTCAGGTCCACTCTGTCACAGAGTGGTAGTACCTGTTAGGGTCCCGTCTATGGGTCATATATAACTATTTAATTATGTACTATACTCAAAACCATTTAACTGTGTGGAAACGAATGATTAATATTAAATCAGACCTGCACTCCTGATGAATAGAATTACTAATGCTGAATTGCAATACTTGAAACCATTTAACTGGAAATGAATGAGCTCTCCTTCATTTAAAAATAAAACTACCAACAAACTATTCACTTACAAATCTTATATGGATTTGGTACGAGATTTAATGACATATCAAGACATATATCAAGATATATCAATAAAATGGCATATCAAAATATATCAATTTAATGGCATATCAAAACATCAATTTAATGGCATAAGATATATCAATAAAATGGCATATCAAGATATATCAATTTAATGGCATATCAAAACATCAATTTAATGGCATAAGATATATCAATAAAATGGCACATCAAAATATATCAATTTAATGGCATATCAAAACATCAATTTAATGGCATATCAAGATATATCAATTTAATGGCATATCAAAACATCAATTTAATGGCATAAGATATATCAATAAAATGGCACATCAAAATATATCAATTTAATGACATATCAAAACATCAATTTAATGGCATATCAAGATATATCAATTTAATAGCATATCAAAACATCAATTTAATGGCATAAGATATATCAATAAAATGGCACATCAAAACATATCAATTTAATGGCATATCAAAACATCAATTTAATGGCATATCAAGATATATCAATTTAATGGCATATCAAAACATTAATTTAATGGCATATCAAGATATATCAATTTAATGGCATAAGATATATCAATAAAATGGCACATCAAAACATATCAATTTAATGGCATATCAAGATATATCAATTTAATGGCATATCAAGGGTTGATTTGACATTAAACCAAATGCCTTAACCTAAACTTATGGTCTTGCACACGTTTCATTCACACAATGAGTAGACACACACTTACACAGGAGAAATCATTTAAAAGATAAACTTACCTTAAAGTGAGTCTTTGAAACACTATCCTATTTACCCAACCCCTCCTCTCGCGCAGAATATGACACAAGGTCAATTTTTAAGCGGAGTTTAACATGTTTGAATTCAGAGTTTCCCTTCTATTAGACTAGTTGCCTCACTAAGGCTGAAGAACCCAGTCCGCCCTACTATTTACCCATACCTGGATGGAGAATAATTGGATTCATACCTTTCCCAAGGGTATTAGAGCTATGTGAAATGCAATCAGTCTCATCCAGGATTTGAACTCGTATCGCTATGTCCATTTCCTACAACGATAACCATTACACCACGGGCACCTCCTAAAACACTATAATGAGCACATTGTAATGGAAGTTATAGTACCAATGAGTAAGAATAGGGCTTATATCAATTTACTTAGCTTTTTACTTTTATAATATAATGGCCGAGGGATTTTGTTTTATGCCTTTGGGTTTAGTTAGGCTGAGAACCTTTCAGCTCAGTGCATGGGTTACTTAGGTGCAACATTAACACAGGTGTTCACACGCACACGCGCGGAGCGGACGTGTCACACAGAGATGTCACAATAGCCCAGATGGGAAATGAGGCTAGCAAGTGTGAATGATGTCATACACCGGAAGCGCGCAGAGATTTTTGGATTTTGAAAAAGTCAGTAGAGTTGAGGGCCGGACACCGAACGAGAAAGGTTGACTTTCGCTTGCTCGCGGAGGCCTTGGGCAGGTGTTGCATGAGATGGGGGCAGATGAAAAAGCCAGAATAGACAGAATGTCTATCTCTCTTATGTCAAAGAACCTTTAAACTCAAAGGTAATAAAAAGTTTCGTACCTGAACTAAGAAGTCGTAAGTGTTTTTCGTGTTTCGAGATTCCTATGTTCTATGTATATATGTTATAAACATCCCATGTACATTTCGCATATTCATGTATATGGCTATGGTACACTTTGATGTGGCACAAGACTGTATGAATAGATCACCCAATGAGACTCAAACTCACTTATGAAAATTTGTTAGTCTAGCTTGCTAACCATTACACCACCAGGCCTTGTATGACAATACTGTTTAGATAAGCTTGCTATGAATTCTACCACGAGTAATGTTAAAAATGTGCGTGTGTGTGTGTGTGTGTGCATTTACCTGGTGATTGAAAGTAACACCCAATTTTGAAATATGTATAATTCATTTATCATATTTACCTAACCCCTCCACTCAGGCAGGATATGACACAGGGTCATTTTTAAGCAGAGTTTAACAGGTTTGAATTCAGAGTTTTCCTTCTCCTAGACTTGTTGCCTTAACCAGGCTGAAGAACTTAGTCTGTCCTACTATTTACCCATAGCTGGAGGGAGAATAATTGGATTCATACCTTTCCCAAGGGTATTAGTGCTATGTGAAATGCAATCAGTCCAGGATTTGAACTCGTGTCGCCGTGTCCAATTCCTGCGACGATAACCATTACACCACTGGCACCTCCATAACACACACACACACACACACACACACACACATATATATATATATATATGTACACACACCCATATATATGTTGTAATGGCTATCATCGTAGGGAGTGGACTCAAGTTAGAACTTCAGTCATGCTACAACATTCACTTTTGGACTAATACCCATGAAAAAGGCATGAACCCCTTATCTCCTCCAGCTATGGGTTAAATAGTATCGCTATTGATAATATATAATTCATTTATAGAGTGGAATATAGTTAAGAAACAAATAATAAGAATTTTAAAATAGCGAGTAACTTTTCAATCACCCAATATATATATGTGTATGTATCTGTGTACATATATTGTGTTAATGTAGGAGTTTGCTTTGCAACTAGTATAGTTTTTTAGATTGAAAACTTTCGGGTGGAAGGTGCAAGAGGAACTTTTGGCTTGAACACCGGCTGGTGCGAATTCGGTCTTTTTTAAATTGACCGGCATGCGAGACTGACGTTTTTCTTTGTGGGTCACTAGCAAGGCAAAAAGAGTTTTCATGTTGGAGAATGTATAGTTGGAGAATGTGTACTTGTTTTTATGCTGAACACGTGCGCAAATAAAGATATACACCTTCATCAGTACGAGACTCATGTCTTTGATTTTTAGCCCCAGTTGCTGCTGTAAAATATTGCTTTCAAGATCTTTGAGTTATGGCATATCAATCTTCGTGGGTTAGTTAATGGCAAAGCCATCCTTGTAGAAGATCAGTAGCGATACTATTTAACCCATAGCTGGAGGAGATAAGGGGTTCATGCCTTTTTCATGGGTATTAGTCCAAAAGTGAATGTTATAGCATGACTGAAGTTCTAACTTGAGTCCACTCCCTACGATGATAGCCATTACAACATATATATGGGTATATATATATATGTGTGCGTCTGTGTGTCTGTGTGTGTGTGTACATATATGTATGTGTTGTGTGTACAAATACATGTGTGTGTGTTTGTGTATACACATATATGTGTATTCATGTATATAGGTGTGTGTATATGTACCATACCCATGATACGGATATTTGAAACGAACATAGAATGTTCATAACGTATATACATAGAACATAGGAATCTCGAAACACGAAAAACACTAACGACTTCTTAGTTCAGGTACGAAACTTTTTATTACCTTTGAGTTTAAAGGTTCTTCGACATAAGGAGAGAGATACACATTCTTTCTATTCTGGCTTTTTCATCTCCCCCCCAACACACGTGTGGCACCCGCCACAAGGCCTCTGCGAGCTAGCGAAAGTCAACCTTCTTCTTCGGACCGCAAGACTCAACTCAACTGACTTTTTCAAATCTCTGAAAATCCTCTGCACGCGCTTCCGGCGCATGACGTCATTCACATCCCCAAGGGATTTTTATTTTGACATCTGTGAACGACAGATCCTCCCTGTGCGCGCGTCAACACCTGTGCTCAAGTTTGCACCTAACTAACCCATGTGCTGAGCCGAAAGGTTCTCAGCCTAACTAAACCCAAAGGCAAGATATATAAAACGAAATCCCTCGGCTATTATATTACATACATATATATATATATATATATATATATGTGTGTATGTGTGTGTGTGTGTATATATATGTGTTGTGCGTACAAATACATATATGTGTGTGTGTTTGTGTATACACATATATATATGTATTTGTGTATACATACTTACATGTGCGTGTGTATGTGTGTGCACGTACACATACATGTATCATGTTTTATAAATGTGAATATAGTATAGCAGTATTTTAAGTTTTTGTCGTAAGCCTGCTTTAATTTTTTGTTTTTGTTTTGGTTTGCTTATTTTTTCATTTTTGGAATTGTGTGATGTCCTTGTTGATACGTAGAATATATTTTATTTATTTATTTTTTTGTATTATTTGTTTGTTATGTCTCCTTTGGCATCTCCCCATTTTTACTATCTTCTTGCAGCAACATTTAAAAACAAAAAAAAAAATCTCTGAGCAGAACATATACTCTCATCATCATCATCATCATGTCGTGCCGCTTCAAATATTCCAATCTAATACTAATTATTATGTTTTCAAGTATTCCTTTATAAGTGTAATGATTATATATTTTCAAGTATTCCTATCTAATACCAATAGTTATATGGTCTCAAGTGGTCGTGCATCATCATGTCGTGCCGCTACCACAGATATCACTGACCCTCTCTCGCCACTTCTCCCTTTCGTTCATCGCCTCTTGTAGGTCTTCAGGGCCACATCCCGTATGCTCACATAGCTGCTGAATGTATGTTCGAGCTGGTCGTCCTGCTTTTGCTCGGCCATCTGTGGGGGTCCATCGGAGTACGTCACTTATGAGCTCGTCCCTGCTTCTCCAGCAGTGTCCTGCATGTCTGGTTCGTCTAACTTGGATAGTTTTCGTGATGGGAGGCAGGTGGCCGTATAGTTGGTGCATTGTGGGGTGTTGCCGCCAGCAGTATCGATACGACCGCTGCCTGGAAGAAACTGCATTTCATTTTATTGGTCTGGTCTGATTTCCATATGATCGATAGCCTATCGATAGCTACCATGCCTTCGTTAGCTGCGTGTCGATGTCCTTTTCGGTTGATGAGACGCTGCTTCCTAGGTAGGTGAATTTGTCCACTAGTTTCAGAGGGGTTCCGTCTAGTGTGGTGATGTCGCCTGTTTGATTATAGCACATATATTCCCCAAAAATGACCTCCCAAATTCTATTTCTTTTCTTTTTTTCTGAAATAATTCAATTTAAACTTAAATTTTGTACCCTATTTCTGTTTTTGATTTAATTAGTCAATTTGTTCCAAAAATATATTACTCTATTGGCAAAAAAATCCAATTGGTTAATAGACTTAGGCTTTGAAAACTGTCTTGATAGTTAATTTCTACTTCAAGAAGAAATATAAAAAAATGCTGACTATAATTAGAAATTCCATTATTTTGAAATATTTTGATAAGATCACATCTCTTTCTACTAAAATAAGTAAGTTGGCGATTGTAGTCGAAGGCGACCCGAAGGCTCCCTTTTCAACGACTACTACACCGAGGTGTAGTGAAGAGTGTGACTCATTTCCCTGGATTGCTCCACTTTACCCTTGATACGTACCTTATATTGCTGAGTATTAAGCAAGGAGGTATCAAGTACCATTTTTAAAGTCTTTGGTATGATGCAACCTGGGATTGAACCCCGGTCTCCCGGACCATTGGCGAACACTCTACCCAATGAGCAGGTGTTATCACAGATATACTAATACTGATATTAGTCCTTGGAGTGTGAGGACATGACTAAATATCTTCCTAATGAACCAAGTCTTACCATTAGGGTAAACAGTAAGTCGAACTGGGTTCCTTTGTCTCGGTTAGGCCGCCAGTCTTAGAGAAGGATTTTAAATAAACTGCACTCCACTGGAAAATGAACTTGTGTCACATCTTGTTCATAGCTGAAGAGTTGGGTCAATACATCCTGGGTAGTTGGATTCATGCCTTTTAAAAGGAGTTTGTTGATTCTATCTTGCTTGCTCTTGATGGATAGGTCTATTCTATACACTCAGCTGACAAGGCCATTATTCGAAGCACCAAGGTAAAGTAGAGGGGGGGGGGCGGGTAGCTAAATAATATTTGATAGAAAAAAAAGTTATTTAAATGGCATCTGGCAACATCTTGATGACTTGTTGATTAAAAAAAAGAAAAGAGAAAAGCCAAAAGAAAAAAAGAAAAAGATAAACGATCAAGCAAACAAAAAAAAAAAAAAAGAAAAAAAAAATTCAAGATTTTTAATGAGTTACAAAAAAAATACATAAAGAAAATAAAATAACAGAAAAAAAAACCCCATAACAAATAATCACTCTATGAGTAGCATTTATATTTTTGATATATGTATCTGCTAGTTTTTCAAAACACATAATCAAAAATATGATCCGATTTATTTATTTATTTATTCACTTATCTAATAAATTATTGATTTAAACTTTCATTTTCTTTTAGGAGTAACTTTACCAAGGAACTGGATATCATTAATTGTAGCATTATTTTTACCTTGTAGACTCTAAATGACTCCCTTCTATCTTTTATCTTCTCTTTCTTTCTTTACCTCTCTCAATGTCACACACACACACATACACACACAAGACATACACATACACACACTGGTGTAATGATATTTACCAACCCCTCTGCTCGGGCAGGATGTGACACTAGGTCAATTTTTAAGCGAAGTTTAACAGGCTTGAATTCAGAGTTTTCCTTCTCCTAGACTAGTTGCCTCACCAAAGCTGAAGAACCTAGTCTGCCCAACTATTTACCCATAGCTGGAGGGAGAATAATTGGATTCATACCTTTCCCAAGGGTATTAGTGCTATGTGAAATGCAATCAGTCTCGTTCAAGATTTGAACTCGTGTCGCCATGTCCATTTCCTAGGGACGGTAACCATTACACCTAGGGCACCTCCTAAACACTGGTGTAATGGTTACCGCCGAGGAAATGGGTGTGGCGACACAAGTTCAAACCCAAGATGAGACTGTTTATATTTCACATTGTGCTGATACCCTTGAGAAAGATATGCATCCAATAATTCTCTCTCCAACTATGGGTAAATAGTAGGGCAGACTGGGCTCTTTAACCTTGGTATGGTGGCCAGTCTTAGGAGAAGGAAACTCTAAATTCAAATATGTTAAACTCCCCTTAAAAATTCACCATCGGTTGCATTTTGCTCATGTGGAGGGGTTGGATATATATATATATATATATATATATATATATATATATATACGAGGATCATAAAATAAGTTTCCAGACTTTTTTCATATGGGTAATTTTATTGATAGTACACACATGAAACTCTAGTCCCCTTCGAAGTAATCTCCTCCGGCTGCAATGCACTTGTTGTACCGTTCCAACAACTTCTGGAAGGCCCCATGGAAGTCCTCTTATGTAAGCGTGTCAATGACCTTCGTCACAGCCTCTTAGGGAATAAGCAAAAGTCACAGGGAGCAAGGGAGGCTGAGGAACTGTCTTGATGCCCATCTTGGTCAAATAGTCTGTGATAAGGATGGAGTTGTGGACTGGTGCATTGTCCTGATGGAAATACCACTGACCCGATTTGAAGAGTGCTGGCCTCTTCCGACGGAATCTTTTTCTGAACTCCCTTAAAACCTCAACATAGTAACCCTAACCCTAACCCTTTGGCCAATCAACTCTGATCTATTGACTTCCTTACTCCTCTCACACCTCTCATCATCCCTCACAGACTCCCTACCTACCTTGAATCTCTTATACCACTCAAAAACTGATGCTCGATTCATGCAAGATGCCCCAAAAGCAGTCTGAAGCATTCCATACGTTTCTGTGGCATTTTTCTAAATTTAAAACAGAATTTTATTGCTTATCATTCTTCCAAAGTGTCAGATTGCATTTTTGAAATTCACCAGCTGTGACAATTAGGCTTTAGTAGGGTGTATTCCAATTACTACTGTAGCTGTTCATTTAAAGCTGAAATCTTAAAAATTGGTCAGTCATCTCATAAGATGTATAGCAATAACATAGTGAATTTTCAAGAGTCTAGGACAATTTCAAATGCCTGTACAAAAGAAAAAAAGCTGGAAACTTAATGAATGCACCACGTATATATATATATATATATATATATATATATATATATATATATATATTATCCACAGACAGATTGTTTCATAACTCTTCAGTGTGGCTAGATATGCTTAAATCTGGAATTGAAATCTGGGTGATTTTTTGTCAGTCAGATATCTTACCCCTATGCTATTACCATTTCTGCAAAAGAGAAGGGATTTTTTACGTATATATTCATATATGCTTATTGACTACTGGAGTGCTCAATTTAAGAGAATAGCTTTGCATTTACATGCATGTGGCAACTGGCAATTCCCCACTTGAGCGCTCAATATTTGGAAAAAAAAATGATATGAAATCAAAATCTGGCTCGCCCAGTCAGCTGGGACTGTAGAATAAACTGACTGCATGTCTACAAAGGGGTAAGAGCTCCCTAATGAGTGCCTTGAATATGACATTAAACTAATGGCGAATCTCCAGCCCTGGAGCTTTGGGGAATGTGGAGTACCCCTTCATTACCATTGCTCCCAGGTTCACTCTGATAGTAGTAGCCCCTGATAGGGTCCTATCTATGGGTCAAAATGAACAGTTTTACATTTAAACTTTATGCAAACAAATGACTTATGCTAAAGTGAATTGTTAGAAATGGAACTGTTTAATCATTTAACTGTGTGCAAACAAATGACTTATGCTAAATTTTTAGGCCTAGAACTCTTTATCCATTTTGGCACATTCGGCTGGGATTGCAGAATATACCAATTGCATCTCAGCAGAAGGGTAAGACTCTCCCAACAAGTGTCTTGGATATGACACAAAACAATGGTGAGGCTCCAGTAATGCTGTAGTCTTGGGGAACGTGGAGCATCCTTTTATTGCCATCACTCCCAGGTCCACTCTGACTTGGAGTGGTAGAATCTGATAGGGCCATATCTATGAATTAAATAGAATTAAACAGTGTACTTATGCTAAACTAAATTGTTAGAAATAGAACTGTTTTTGTCATTGAAACTGTGTACTTGTGTTAAACTGAATTGTTTGAAATAGAATTGCTGTACATATCTGTTATATCAAATAAATGAATTCTCTGCCAAATTTTGGTTTGCTTTGATTTTATTGCATATATAACTTATTTAATGCCAAATCCTCTTTAAACATATCCATCAAATATATGATTTGTAAACATATTTTGTTGATAACATTTTTAAACAAGCCTAAAGTCATTCTTTTCACGAGTTTCTATCTAATACAAATAATTCTATTTACAAATAATAATTTCTATGCACACAGTAAAGTGGTTATTCACCACTAAAAATTCTCTTCAACATTACTCATTCATTTCCACACATTTTAATGGTTTCAAGTATTCCTATGTATCTCTAACAATTCAATTAAAGATCGATTATAGAATTGTCTGTAAATGTTTCTTTAGCATTAAATTCCTTATAGTAGGAAAAAAGATGTTTTGTCTCAAGAAATATATTCATTTTTTTATAGGTTAATCGTAGAGTAACTACGCCCCTTTTCCTTGTTTCTATTATTCCCTTTTTTTCTACCTTACTTTCTCTTCCCTCCCCTACTAAGTCTCGGCTCAATACTATCTATGTTTACTGCTATAATCGAGGCTAAATAAACTTCTACAACTTACGTTTAGTACCCACGAGTTACAAGCTCATGGTAATTCGGTAAATTTTGCATATGATACTAATTTTGCATTTGTTAGATTTTTAAAAGACAGCATTCTGAAAGTCAGGATTTATCTGCTATGATCTGTTTATAATGTGATTCGTGTAAATATATATATATATATATATATAAGGGAAAATGAAAATGAATCCACTGTTATGCATATATAAAGTAAAAGTAAAGTTAGCAACTGTAGTCGAGGGCAACCCGAACGCTTCCTTTTCAATACCTATGTAGCAGAAAGAATTTCAAGTTACTATTTTGTGCGGGAATTGCTTTGGCCGTTGGAATTTATATATTTCGGCCAATGACAATGACTGATGCCATTCTGCCCGGGTCACCTCCCCGGGGCAACATAAAAGGCCGCGCTAACCATTTCTCACCCTCTTCTGGCTTCCCCACTGGCCAGCAGTAAAACAAACCAGCCAACATGACAGAGCACATACTCTTCTCTTCGCTTCTTCCCTTGCTAGCAGCAGGACAGACCCTCCTTTTTCTCTCACCACAGAAAGTCCACTAAGCATTATGAGGAAAGCACACCCAATTTATGGACCATTGGTGTCTGGGAAATCATTCTTTCATCAGTCATCTTTCCTTCTAAACCAACGGATCCTCGGCGAAACAAATTGGATATTTTCAACCTCTGCTTTTAACTTCAGCATTTTAATTCCTGTCCTGACGACAGCATCTCAATTCATGCTCTGACATTCAGCTACTTTATTCTTTCTCAACTCTACAACTGTTTTTCTCCTTCCTGCGATTTACAGCACAAGGGTTCCTTTCGTCTCAAGCCGTTAATAAAACTTCCAAATTGAAAACTATCAATATCTTCGTCGACTCATTTGTTCTTCCTTTTAATATAACAAGAGGCAACAGAACTCTACAACCTCAACTGCCATTTTTGTATAAATGGTAACATTATCTCGCCCTCATGTTGTAGCTACTACACCGAGGTGTAGGGGTGTGTGCTACTCCTTTCCCTGGATTGCTCTACTTTACCCTTTATGCGTACCTTATAATGCTGAGCGTTAAGCAAGGCGGCATCAAGTACCATTTTTTGAGTCTTTGGTATCATTCGACATGGGATTGAACCCCGATCTCCCGGACTATTGGCGAACACTTTACTCATTAGTCCATAAATATACAAATATAAATAAAAAGCAAAGTATTTAGAGGAGGATTTTATTTATTGTTGAATTATTTGCCATCGCTAATAATATTCAATTGAATATATATATATATATATATATATTGTAACAGTGTTGGTTGTCACGAATTCACTTTGTGGGTTTGTGGCGAACCAAGTGCGATATAATTTGGAGAGTGCTCAATATCCGTGATAGAGCTATTATATAACAATAATAAATAAATACATATTAGATTTTATATATTTAATGCCATGGAAGTTTGTCTGCGAGCTTAGGTTTCATGAAGTTTTACAAAAAACAATCATCAGGCATATATATATATATATATATATATATATATATATAAATCAGAAATTGCAACTTCACATATAAATATTGCCCTGATGATGGTTTAATATAAGAAACAAAACATAGGCAAGTAATTCAACAATAAATAAAATCATTCTCTGAATTTCTTCTTTTTTCATATATATATATAATTTCTTTTTGTTGGTCTAATGAGAGAAAAGTAAATATTTTAGAATAAATAGGTTCGCAATCAAATTAATTTACAGACCTATTTATTTTGATATATATATATATATATATATATATATATATATATATATATATATATATATTTGGGTCATTCAAAAAGTAAGTGGGGAGTCCTCAGGGTATAGTAAATTAATTTACAGACCTATTTATTTTAATATATATATATAATAATAATATACATATAATAATATATATATTTGGGTCATTCAAAAAGTAAGGGGGGAGTCCTCAGTAAATTAATTTACAGACCTATTTATTTTAATATATATATAATAATAATTTACATATAATCATATATATATTTGGGTCATTCAAAATGAAAAGGAAGAGTCCTCAGGGTATAGTAGTTTAGTGTTTTTCATAGTTTGTTTCCATAACACTATAAATTAATTGACCATACAAATAAACAACGAAACTTCTTTTGAAAACACAACAACGAAAGGTTTATTATTTTAGCAGAAGTAAAAGAGTCAGAGTTAGAAAAGGTTCTTTTTGGTGTCGCCGGTTAGTATGTTGGCCCTTGAGTTTGTAGGAAGTGTGTGTCACTGTAGCAACTTGCTCCTGTGACTGACCGCAAGGCTGGTTCTTCTGTGTGTGTAGATAGTAGCAGCGTGCTCTTCTGTGAAGGTCTTCTATGTGGAATGTCCGTAGTAGAGGACGCGAGAGAGGTCTGTCTTCGTTGCGAGCTGGGTTGCTCTCTGACTGTCCGCCGACTACCAAAAAGGGCTAGAAAAATAGTTCTAATCAATGCGCTCTGCCCCTGATTGGTCAGTGTGTGGCTAAATCGCTTGGCGGGGGCATTGATTCGCGAGAGGAAATAGATCTGTGACTGCTACAGTAGCAAACATGTTGAACTGCGACATTGTAGTTGGCGAGTTTGAACTCTAGTCAGGATATTACGTTAACTTTTAGACTAATATCCTTTCGCAAGGTATGAACTCTTTTATCTTATCCAGCAATTAGTTAAGTAGTGCCTCTATTGTTCTTATAAAGGATAGACTTGGCATTAAATGACCCACGAAGGCTATTAACCCGATAAACAAAGAAAACAAATCGATACTCAAGGGAAATTTAAAAAAAAAAGCAAAACAAATTTATTTTCTGATTTTTTTTTCATTTATGTAAAATCTGTATTTTGGAATTGGTTTATAGCAAAAATTGTTACATATTGACCCTCGACCGGGCCGTCAATCAAGAGATGCACCTGTGTAAATAAGCGAAAGAACAGTGGAAGCAGGTGAACGTCAAACAAAAATATAACCAGGACACAGACGGCTTGAATCAGTTGGAGTTGGAGCCAGTTGGGGACAAGATGCCGAATTGAGAGCCAGCGGCAGACAGAGGGCGACAATTTGTGAAGAAAAATTGACTACATGTAATCCAAATAGAAAGTAGGGATTTATAGAGAAACAAAGTCAGTCGACACTATAGCGTTTCAGTTCTGCTGAACCATCATCAGGTGTGTGAGGGGTTTTATTAGTGATGTTAAGTGTAGATGGATGTATAAAAAGTGTAAAAAAATATAAGAATTTGGAAAAGTTGTATAACAAGAAAAGTTGGCTGTTTATGACAAGAAAAATTGGCCGTTTGATCAATGAATCAGCGTTCGTTTCTTTAAAATACGTCACCTGACATTAGAAACATGGTGCAGAATCCACGTTCCGTTAGTTCATCGAGAGATTTCGAACCATTCCTGTTTTTTTTGTTTTTTTTTAAAATATTAATGTATATGCCAGGGAAAATCCTAAAATATGAATATAAGTTTCAAGGCACAGACTTATGTAATCCAAGAAAATGTACTGAATTAATTCAGCTCTCTAAATTAATTCAATACAATGAAATAAAATAATTTGTGTGATGCTTCAAGCAAATTACAGAATATTTTTATCCCTGCTCCTGAACGAGGCCGAATTTGCAATTACTATATATATATATATATATATATATATATTTGAAAAAACAATATGTGTGTGTGTGTGTGTGTGTTGGCATTTTTGTACTATATTCGTTTTCATAGCTTCATCTTCTGAGGAAAAAATCCAGGTTAAATGTTTTGTTCCTTTTCCGTTTTAGAGGCTTAAAATTGACATCTATAGATTTGTAGCAGAAAGAACTTCGTATGTTTGGCGCGTAAACAATTTTGACCGTTGGTCTCGTCATATATTTTCACCAATGAGGATGACGGATCCCATTCGGCCCAGACGACTTTCCCGGGCATATCGAATTCGGTGAAACCCGCCTCAAAATCCTTCGAGCAGGACAGACGCATTTCTGTCCGCTCCTTACCTAGCTGCAACATAACACCATGAGGATAGAGCCGTCTAATTCATGGACCCTTGGGTGTACCCTTTTAGACCCAGGGGTTCCCAGTTGCATATGAATTAGACGAATTAATTCTGCCTCTGACAATTCAGCTACTTCATTCCTGGACAACCTTTTCTGGAGATCTTCATGCCTCTCTCCTACAACAACCAGGACCACACATTCATGGCTGAACATTCATTCCTGTTCTAAAAACAGCAACTCAATATTTGCTATGTCAATAGCCACGTATATTCCGCTCAGACATTTAGCTGCTGTAATTCTTTCTCAACTCGATAACTATTTCTTCCTTCCGATATCTCGTTCCGATTCATCTATTTTACTTTCAATATTACGAGGAGGTAACATAACTACATTCTACGTTATAGATTAATTGAACTCTTCCACCTACTGCAAGTGACTAGCATTTTATCTATGTAAAATACTGAATAAATAAATATGAATGATTAGATATAAAAATTATTTTATCTTAGACATTTTTAGTCTTTCCTTTTTTTTTAATGTGGTTTATTTTTTCAGTGGATTTCCGCAAAGGAATCAATATGAAAAAAGCGCCACTTAAGGGATAAACATTTTGTCTTCATATAGATATATCTGGAAGATTTTCGGATTCATGAAATGCATCGATATATATATGTATAGTCATCCACAGACAGATCAGTTTCGTTCTATCAGAACTCATCAGCGTGGCTAGACAGTATCTTCCCGTAGCTGGGATCGAAACCCGGTTAACTCAGACGCCAAACCAAAGCTTCTAACCATTCAGCCGCGAGGAGATATTAGCTGCGAAGTAAATTTTAAACGGTTATGAATCACAATTACTATTGTTTACATACATCCGTTCAACGGTTGCCGAGACCTCAATTCATCTACGAAGATCATCATATTTTCAAAGAAAAGGTACGTAGCTAGTTAGTAATAAATCATAACATTGCCGATTAAGTGAAAAAAAAACCCTGACAAAACGACTTTACACAGGTTAAGTTATAATTCTGTTGACTGAAACCTGTTTTTCTTTATTTTACATAGAAATCTGGGATCTGTTCTGTGTACAAAAAAATGAAAAACTTAAAAATGACATTTTCACATTTTTAATTTGTGTTTTTTTCCTGAATCGAATTAGATTTTCCCTCCATCAAAATTGTATGTTTCCCTTACCTGCACACACACACACACACACACACACATATATATATATATATAAGACACGCGACCTGGTAATAAATTCATTTGTTTTGGTAACACGAGGTATTATTATCCGATTTCATGTCGATTTTTGAACACGCACACACGCACACAAAGCTTTTTGTAATGTTTAATAAAACTTGTCTCACAATAGAATAAATATTCCGTCGTAACATCAAAAGTGTTTTTCTCTAATTGTTTATTTACTCATTGAGAGTTTTTCACATTAGTTTTAGCTGATGTGGTTTTTCACTGGAGTATGAGTGACAGCAAGTCTCCTCAAGTCTCCAGGACTCTTCCCAGTATTCTGGCCGTTCTCAATAATGCTGTTGTTTGGATGGTCTCCACTTGTCCTCCAACTTCAAAGTCCTCCAGTCGCTTTAATATTCCTTTAGTTACTGTATCAAAAACACCAATCACAATTGGTATAATTGTCACCTTTATGTTCCATAGTTTTTTCAACTCCCTAGCAAGGTCGAGGTACGTGGTGCCTTCAACAAGTTTCCAGACTTTTTTGTACAGGCATTTAGAATTGTCGTAGATTCTTGAAAATTCAGTATGTTATTGCTATACATCTTATGAGATAACTGAATAATTTTTATGATTTCAGGTTCAAATGAACAGCTACAGCTGAAATTGGAATACACCCTACTGAAGCCTGATTGTCACAGTTGGTGAATTTCAAATATCCAATCTGGACGGGAGGACACTTTGGAAGAACGATATGCAATAAGATTCTGTTTTAATCTTGGAAAAAATGCCACAGAAACATACAGAATGCTTCGGACTGCTTTTCGACCATCTTGCATGAAGTGAGCATCAGTTTTTGAATGGCATAAGAGATTCAAGGAAGACAGGGAGTCTGTGAGGGATGATGAGAGGTGTGAGAGGAGTAAAGAAGTCAGAACACCCGAGTTGATTGACCAAACGGTTAGGGTTAGAGTTACTATGTTAAGGTTTTAAGGGAGTTCAGGAAGAGATCCCGTCGGAAGAGGCCAGCACTCTTCAAATCGGGTCAGTGGCATTTCCATCAGGACAATGCACCAGTCCATGACCCCATCCTTGTCACAGACTATTTGACCAAGATGGGCATCAAGACAGTTACTCGGCCTCCCTATAGTCCAGACCTTTCTCCCTGTGACTTTTAGTTATTCCCTATAAGACAATTGAGAAGATGAAAGGGGCTGTGAAGAAGGGCATTGACACGCTCACACAAGAGGACTTAAATGGGGCCTTCCAGAAGTTGTTGGAACGGAACAAGTGCATTGCAGCCAGAGGAGATTACTTCGAAGGGGACTAGAGTTTCATGTGTGTACTATCAATAAAAGTGCACATACGAAAAAAGTATGGAAACTTATTTAATGATCCTCGTACTTATTCTTCTTTACACATTCTTTCAGTTTTGTTCTGTGGTCAGCCGGGACAGCAAAGTCCACAATTTTGCAAGTTCTCTCTTTTTTTTGTTGATTATTTTAAGGTCTGGTCTTCTGGCCGAGATTAGGTGATTCGTTTGAATGTCAAAGTCACATCGGAGTTTATGTGTGCTGTTTTCTAGGACAGATGCCGGGTTGTGCATATACCATTTGTTCGTATGGTCAAATTTAAATTTCTTGCACATCTCCCTGTGGATCACCTAGCCCACCCAGTCGTGTCTTCCTTTGATGGTTTTTCACACCAGCGTTAGCTGATGGTTTCTCACTGGAGTTTGAGTGACTTCAAGTTTCCAGGACTCTTCTCAGTATTCTGGACGATCTTAATAATGCTGTAGTCTGGATTGTTTCCACTTGTCCTCTTATTTCCAAGTCTTCCTGTCCCTTTACCAATCTTTTGGGAAATGTTCCGAGTACACCAATTACAATATACAATATACATTTATTGGTGGATTTCCATTATTTCAATGTAATAAAACAACCAGTCTTTATTATTCTCCTAACCTGGTCAGTGAGACTTTGGTTTGTTGTCTTAAATCTAGCGAATTCTGTCCAAATTTCTATCATTCCTTTTCTATACCCTCTTTTTGTTGGGTTGCTCCTGAAATAACAGAATAATACTAGTTTGTTATCTTCCTTCGTCCATTTTCTACCTTGTAGTCTCTGATTTGAGTGGTTAATTTGTTCATCGTTTGTATACCTGAAAGAAGAATCGTTTGTATACCTGAAAGAAGGACAGCCATCATTCGCAGGATGCCTGTTGAGTCCCTCACGTTGGCTATCTAGGAAGCACCAGCCGATCATGGCACCTAAACCTTTCCTAGAACTGTATTCACTTGTGATTCTTTTTGTTCTTTTGCTAAACCTTACTGAGCTGTTTCCAAAACTAATATATATATATATATATATATATATATATATATATATATGTGTTATTTTACTATTCTAAGAGTTTTTCACACCAGTGTTAGCTAATGGTCTTTCACTGGAGTCTGAGAGGCAGCATATCTCCTGAAGTCTCTAGGACTCTTCTCAGTATTCTGGCCGATCTTAATAATGCTGTAGTACGGGTGATCTCCACTTGTCCTCTTACTTTTAAGTCTTCCCGTCCTTTTACTAATCCTTTAGGGGATTGTTCCAAATGCACCAATTACAATTGGTATCTCCTTTCACTTTCATGTTTCATTGTTTTTTTTTTTTTTGTTTTTTTTTTTTTTGTTTTGTTCAATAGCAAAGTCTAGATATTTACCTCTTTTTTCGATTATTTTAAATTTTACTCTGTGGTCCGCTGGGACAGCAAAGACCATTATTTTGCAGGTTTTCTTTTTTGTTAGACTATCACTAGGTCTGGTCGTCTGGTTGAATCTCAAAATCTCAGAGAGTTTGTGTGTCTCATTCTCCAGGGTGGATTCTGGGGGTTGTTATTATTGTCATTATTATTATTATTATTATTATTTTACTCTCCGCGAGGTTTTCACATTGGTTTTAACTGTTGGCTCTTCCATTGAAGTCTGCATGACAACAAGTCTCTTCAGGTCTCCAGAACTCTTCTTAGTATTCTAGTTGATTTTAACAGTGCTGTGGTCTGGACGGTCTCGATTCTTCTTCTAATGATTATTTTACTCTTTACGAGGTTTTCACACCAGTTTTAACAGCTGGCTCTTCCATTGAAGTCTGCGTGACAGCAAGTCTCTTCAGGTCACCGGAACTCTTCTCAGTATTCTAGTTGATTTTAACAGTGCTGTGGTCTGGATGGTCTCGATTCTTACTCTAATCTTCAATTCCTCCACTCACCTTTTTAAGCCTTTGGGGACCGTTCTAAGGGCATCTACTACAATTAGTATCACAGTCAACCTCATGTCCCACTGCTTTTTCAGCTCTCTGGCAAGGATCCAATATTTTTTTATCGTTCCGCTTTCTTTCATTTTGAATATGTGGTACGCTAAAACAGCAAAATCCACTTGACGATGAGTTATTTTGTCTTTTTGATTAATACTAAGTGAGGTTTTCTGGTCGGAATCAGGTAATCTGTTTGTATTTTAAAGCCCCAGAGGATTTCGTGCGTCTCATTTTTATGACAGATTCCTTTGTGCATATACCATTTGTCAGCATGGTCAAACTTTAATATTTTGCACAGTTAACAGTTTGAACCCCTTTCTCACCCAGTCATGCCAAGTTATGTATTTCTTTTGTGTTAGTTTGCTGCATTCGCTCATTATATATTATTAATCGTTTCATCTCTATCACTATATAACCAACATTTGCAATTTTTCTATGTATAATCAATCAACTTTTGCTTTGATATAACTAGTTCTTATGATCTTATTTTGTACTTCTATAAAAGGTAATTTAGTTTCTCTTTTGAAGTTTCTCCTACTTAACTATGTCCTGGTCATCCCGTGAGCAATTACCTTAGTTTGTCGCTTGAGGTATCCATAGAGTTTTTCTTGCAATTTTTATTTCCTAGATTTCTTTATTGCTGTTTTTTTTTTGTTTGTTCATAAGTCGTCTCTATTGGTATTGCTGTTACAGGCTGTAGCCTAATGAGTAGAGTATTCGCCAATGGTCTAGGAGACCGGGGTTCAATCCCAGGTCGATTCATATCAAAGACTTTTAAAATGATACTTGATATTGCCTTGCTTAACACTAAGCATTATAAGGTGACGATCAAAGGTAAAGTGGAGCAATCCAGGGAATGGAGTAGCGCCCCCCTACACCTTGTTGTAGTAGCTATTGAAAAGGGAACCTTCTGGTCACCCTCGACTAAGGTTGCCAATTTTACTTTACTTACATATTCTTCGAGTCCCTGAATTATTTCTGTTATAAATAATCTTTCTTTATTCTTTTTGAATATATTTTTTTCTTTTTTATATAATGCTCGAACCCCTGAATTGTTGAATCTACGCAATTGTCAATGATAGTGAATACTCTTTTTCTCCTTCTTTTCTTGACACATAGAGTCATTTCTTAAATGTTATTTCTTAAATGTAAAGCTTTATACGTCGACATCAATTTCTTTACTCTTTTGTCATTCTATCTTAGTTCCTCGCTTATCCATTTTAAGAATGGTTCAGAGTATCTTACAAGGGAGACTACTCAAGGATTTATTCCTTCGATCAGATTTTTGCTGCAGAGTATGGTTATGAAAAGTTTTCTTGCTCATCTATTCTTTCTTTCTTTTTTTTGGGGGGGGTATGGCAGGTTATTTAACGCCAAATCCATTTTTATTTGCAGGTTATTTAACGCCAAATCCATTTTTATGTAAATAATCTGTTCCTTTTAAAACAATTCAGCTTAGCATTAGTACACAGTTTAATGGTCAAAAACATTTCTATTTCAAACTATTCAAGCAGTTATATGTAACAATTCAGTTAAGTGTAAATACAGTTTTAATATCGAAAAACAGTTCTATTTCAAATAATTCAGTTAAGTTTAAAACTCAGTTTAAACGCAGTTTAAATGTAAGTACGGTTTTATTGTCAAAAACATTTCTATTTCAAGCTATTCAGTTTATTCAAACAATTATATTTAGCATTAGTATGCTGTTAGTTCTATTTAACCCATAGATAGGGCCCAATCAGGTACTGCCACTCCTGGCCAGAGTGGACCAGGGAGCAATGGCAATAAAGGGATACTTCGCATTCTCCAAAGCTCCAGCACTGCTGGAACCTTACCATGAGATTGTTTAGTGTCATATCCAGGACACTCGTTTGTTTGTTTTTTACCCCTCTGCAGAGGTGCAGTCAGTGTATTCTACAGCCCCAGCCGACTGGGCAACTTGCACATCTAAGTTATTACTTTCTGTTGTTGTTTTTTTACATCTCTGTTTGCTTGATTGAATCTGCCTCTAAAATTCCCAATCATTTTCATTTTTTTTTCTTTTAATTATTCTAATACTTTCCTGATTGGACAATTGTATTCCTTTTGTGTTTTTTTCCTCTTTTTCCTGTTTTCATTATAAACCTGGCACATTTTTCAATCTCAGATTCCATTCCTATATCTTGGCTGTAGTTTGTATAAATGTTTCTCGTTCTTTTTCCTTTTTGTTAAATATCTTGATATCATCTATATACATAATATGGTGTGAAAAAAAATGATAACAAGGTAATCCAAGTAGAAGGAGAGATTTATTGAGAAGCAAATCGACACTATAGCGTTTCGGTTCTAGTGAACCATCATCAGGACTATGAGGGATGATATCAGTGATGTTAAATCAACGATGGATGTTTAGAAATGCAAAATACAAAAACCTTGTGAAAATTTGTATGACAAGAAAAAGATGGCCGTTTAATTATTGTCAGATTACACTCCATTATTTACTCCAACATAATATAGTTTATCTTTTCCTGTAATTTTTGTGAATTTATTGCCGCCTATGTATTTCCTTAATATATAATTGGATATCATCATTGCTATAACAACTATTAGTATCGAAATTGAGTCAACATGGAAGGTGCCTCTTTGGGTTTTTACCTCCGCTCGTGTTTGTCCTTGTGTTGTTAATTCCATTCTCTAGCTTTCTAGGTATTTAACTGATCTCCCACCAAGCCGGTATGTGTCACATGGTCGTTTTATAGCAGAAAGCCTCGTACAAACCGAGATTCATGCGTGGTTATTTTAAAAAATGCCTGATCCCTTCAGGATTCTCCATAATGGGGCGCCTAAGGTGCCAAACCATGAACTCAATCCTGCGAAACAGTTATTGCCAGGTGAAAAGCTCTCTAGGACCAAATAATTGGTTTATGACAACCATATCTCACTCACACATTCAACAATGCCTTAACCATAACGCTGCACATTTCGCTCAAGCATTTAACTGCTAAAATTCCTTAACTATTTCCTTCCTTCCTTCCTTCCTTCCTTCCTACGAGACTTGCAGCATAAACGTAAACCTATTATTCCACGCTGCCATTAAAACTTTCATATAAAAACCTTACGGCATCTTCGTCTTCTCTCTCCTTTATTTTCCAACAACATTTAGCGAGGAAATAACAACAACACAACTCGTAACAATGAATTATTGCTAAAGGTTTGACTAACGTAATTGTTTGTCCAGTTTTAAATCGCTCTCGTTATGATTACCTCTGATTTCATTAACATTTTCAGACATTCTATTATCCATGCTTCCGGGATCATGTCTTTTGTTGTCCATCCATAGCATGGCTACATTTTTCTTCATTGTCTTCACCTCCTTTAGAAGGTGTTGCTCTCTCTATCTTTATATACATATATATAATTTTTTTGTTGAGTTCCTTTTTCAGTATCCTTTTAGTTCTTATCATTAAGAGTTTTTCATACCAACTTTAACTGATGGTCTTTCATTGGAGGCTGAGTGATAAGTCTTCTCATGTCTCTGGTGTAATATATTGCGACGAAGCATGCATTAAGAACAAGAGTAAGAGGTGCCCGTGGTGTAATGGTTATCGTCGTAGGAAATGGACACGACGACACGAGTTCAAATCCTGGACGAGACTAATTGCATTTCACACAGCACTAATACCATTGGGAAAGGTATGAATCCAATTATTCTCCCTCCAGCTATGGGTAAATAGTAGGGCAGACTATGTTCTGCAGCCTTGGTGTGGCAACTAGTCTAGGAGAAGGAAAACTCTGAATTCAAACCTGTTAAACTTCGCTTAAAAAATGACCTTGTGTCATATCCTGCCCGAGCGGAGGGATTGGTAAATATGATTAAGAACAAGAGTAATATTCGGTGTACATCCAAGTTTAGAAAAATTACGAGTTATCTTCTTGATGGCTGTTTCACCGGATGTAGAGTGGCCGAGGGTCGAGAGAGAAGGCAGAACGGAAAGGACTTGAGCAGTTGACTTGGGCACGGAGAGGCAGAAGCGACTAGGGTCTCCTCGAGGCAAGACGTGACTAAAGACAGCCTGGTAACTGTGGGTGTTCGCAAACCACCCAACTCTACAAGCGGAACCCAGAAGACAATTTTGTGCCTTACGAAAGCAAACGTCCACAGCCCTCTCAAAACAGTCTTAAACATAAGCAGAAAATATACAGAAAGACAACAGGACATTCACCAACAACAGATTAGTGTATTATAATTTTAACTTTGTTCTCTTAAAGACTATTGGCCGTAAAGGAATATACTTTAGCAACTCTTTGGCATAAACGTATTTAAACGTCTTACCGCGTTGCTTACTCTTTCTTACGACCCATATGGAGATGTCGTTAAATTTCCCATAAGCTGTACAAGACACGTTTGTCCTTACTGAAGTCCCGAGGAAAAAGAGAGTGAACCTTAGTTTCTATCAGTGGAGTGACTTCTTATGACAATATTACATCAAGGACTCTTCTGAGTATTTTAGCCGATCTTAACAGTGCTGTGATCTGAAAAGTCTCGATTCTTCCTCTGATTTCCAATCCCCCCGTTTCTTTTCCAACCATTTGGGGACCGTCCATAGTGCGCTATTTACGATTGGCATCACCGTCACATTCATATTCCAGAGCTTTTTCTGGTTTTGGGCAAGGTTCAAATATTTCTTTATCTTTTCGTTTTCATTTTCAATCAGTGGTCCGCTGGAACGGCAAAAGCCACTCGATAACAATTTAAAAAAAAAAATTTTTCATCATAAAACGTGTGAAAGCACGTGCGATACCATGTCCTCATCAGCCGCCAACCAGGGTTGATAACACAGTTTCGGTAGCTCAAGGCCGTACTGCCACTCCTGGCGCTACCAAGCAGCTTTTGCCACCGGACAGGGTATTAAGAGAATTATATATATATATATATATATATACGCTAGATCAATTAAGAGCAGAGACTACATTGGACGTTAATCTTCATTTTCAGAGTGCAGTTTGTGATTTACGAAAAAAAACAAAAAAAAAACGCGTTTACTTTCGGCGGTTGATGTTATGACGCGTTTACAGTAATCGTTTCTTACGTAATCACACGGGAATGGTGGTTCCGCGTGTATTTCCTTCATGCTTAAAACTTCTCGCTTTCGACCAAATCCAACTTGATACATATCGCGCCGCGGTCTGAAGACGATTTGAGGCAACTTTCAAACTGCGGCCAGTGATTCCTATTTTTGAGAGAAACGAAATGACTGAGTGTCCTATAAAACCACGACAACCAACCTCAATAGGAATCACATGGCATATCCAACCCTTTTCCACGCAGTCGGCACGCAGTGTCTCGTAGCGGTTTTTCTTCCGCTCGTGTGCTTCCTCCCGGTTTTCTTCCCAGGGGAGTCAATTCTATGAGGAGGACACTCTTCTTTGAATCGGACCATGCTACAATGTCCGGCCGCTTTTCTGTTTGAATAATGTGAACTGGAAATTGTAGAGATGTCCAGAGATCTGCTGAAACTTTCCAGTCACTAGCTCCGTTCAGTCGCATCATGTTAGGATTTTTTTGTTTCCTCACAGGACATTCACCTAGGATAATTCGCTTTTTATGTTTGTTTTTATATTTGCCAGCGTTTCTTCGGAACAGACGTATTTTTCATCGCTCCTAGAAAACGGTATATTCTAATGAAAATAAGTGAAGGGACGAATTTTATTTATTCATTTTTTATTTATTTATTTGTTTGTTTATTCTTTATATCATATTCTTTAACCATCTATCAAATTATATATAAATTACATATATTTTGATTATGTTCAAATTAATGTAACTGGCTCATTGGTCTAGTGCGTAGAGTGTTCGCCAATGGTCAGGAAGACCTGCGTTCCCAGAGAAACAAGTGAAATCTCACACGAGAAAACTTATACATGGGTAAGAAAAGGAAACCTTAAATAAGAAACGGAATATCTTCTGATAGCAGCACAAAATAACGCCATAAGGACTAGCTATGTTAAAGCAAAAACAGACCAGACGCACCGAAGTAGCAGATGTAGATTGTGTGGTGATAGCGACGAAATGATCAACCACATAATAAGCGAATGCAGTAAGTTAGCGCAATGAGAGTATAAGACTAGACTCGACTGGGTGGGTAAGGTGATCCACTGGGAATTGTGCAAGAAGTTTAAATTTTACCATACGAGCAAATGGTATATCCACAACCCAGAATCCGTCTTCGAGAATGAGATGCATAAAATTCTTTAGGATTTTGAGATACAAATGGATCATCTAATCTCGGCCAGACGACCAGACCTACTGATAGTCAACAAAGAAGAAAAAAAGAGAACCTGGACTTCACCGTTTAGGCTGATCACAAAGTAAAACTGATGGAAAGCGAAAAGAAGGATAAGTACCATGACCTTGCTAGAGAGCTAAAAAAAAAACTATGGGACATAAAATTGACGATGATACCAATTATAATGGCTCGCTCGGTACAGTCACCAAAGGATTAGTACAGAGACTGGTGGACTTGAAAATAAGAGGACAAAGGGAGACCATTTAAACGACTGCATTATTAAGATCGGCCAGAAAACTGATAAGAGTCCTGGAGAATTGAGTAGACTTGCTGTTACTCAAACTCCAGTGGAAGATCATCAGCTAACGCTGGTATAAAAAACTCTTAAATGAGAAAATAATAATAATAATAATAATAATAATATAAATGTATATATATATATATATATTTATTTATAGTTTCTGGCTCTATAGGTATTTTATATATATATATATATAGATGCACTTGGAACAATCCCCAAAGGATTGGTCAAGAGACTGGAAGACTTGGAAATAATAAGTGGAGACCATTCAAACTACAGCATTAAGATCGGCCAGAAAGCTAAGAAGATTCCTGGAGACTTGAGAAGACTTGCTGTCACTCAAACTCCAGTGAAAAATCATCAGCTAACGCTAGTGTGAAAAACTCTTAAAGGAGTAATATATATATATATATATATATATATATATATATATACGAGGATCATTAAATAAATTTCCATACTTTTTTCGTATGGGCACTTTTATTGATAGTACACACATGAAACTCTAGTCTCCTTCGAAGTAATCTCTTCCGACTACAATGCACTTGCTGTACCGATCCAACAACTTCTAGAAGGCTCCATGGAAGTCCTCTTGTGTTAGCATGTCAATGACCTTCGTCAAAGCCTCTTTCATCTCCTCAATTGTCTCATAACGACACCCTCTGAGCTTAGGGAATAACCAAAAGTCACAAAGAGCAAGGTTTGACTATAGGGAGGCTGAAAAACTGTCTAGATGCCCATCTTAGTCAAATAGTCTGTGACTAGGATGGAGTTGTGGACTGGTGCATTGTCCTGTTGGAAATGCCACTGAGCCGATTTGAAGAGTGCTGGCCTCTTCCGACGGAATCTCTTCCTGAACTCCCTTAAAACCTCAACATAGTAACCCTAACCCTAACCCTAATCCTTTGGCTAATCAACTCCTCCCACACCTCTCATCATCCCTCACAGACTCCCTGCCTTCCTTGAATCTCTGATGCCAGTCAAAAACTGATGTTTGATTCATGCAACATGGTCGAAAAGCAGTCTGAAGCATTCCATACGTTTCTGTGGCATTTTTTCCAAGTTTAAAACACAATTTTATTGCGTATCGTTCTTCCAAAGTGTCAGATTGCATTTTTAAAATTCACCAGCTGTGACAATCAGGCTTTAGTAGGGTGTATTCCAATTGTTGCTGTAGCTGTTCATTTGAACCTGAAATCATAAAAATTGGTCAGTCATCTCATAAGATGTATAGCAATAACATACTGAAGTTTCATGAGTCCACGACAATTTTAAATGTCTGTACAAAAAAGGTCTGAGAACTTATTGAAGGCACCACGTATATATATATATATATATATATATATACATATGTTGATTGATTTTACAGCATATATATATATATATATATATATATATATATATATATATATATTGTCATTCACAGACAGACTGTTTCGTTGTATCACAACTCTTCACTGTGGCTAGACACGGTGGATACTTAAAGCTGGGATCGAAACCCGCCCAACTAAACGTTAAACTTTATATATATATATATATATATATATATATATATATTGATTGGTTTTACAGCATGTCAACTTCTGTTGGGTTATTTAATGTTAAAGTCAGTCTATGGTTTCAAGTGACTAATGATTTGAATCATTTGAACACTTATAACATCAAGCAGAGGAGAAGTGCCCGTGGTGTAATGGTTATCGTCGTAGGAATTGGACATGGCGACACGAGTTCAAATCCTGGACGAGACTGATTGCATTTCACATAGCACTAATACCCTTGGGAAAGGTATGAATCCAATTATTCTCCCTCCAGCTATGGGTAAATTGTAGGGGAGACTGGGTTCTTCAGCCTTGGTGAGGCAACTAGTCTAGGAGAAGGAAAACTCTGAATTCAAACCTGTTAAACACCGCTTAAAAATTGACCTTGTGTCATATCCTGACCGAGCGGAGGGGTTGGGTAAATATGATAATATCAAGCAATTATTTTTAATATTAATAATTTACAAAAATATTATGTGGTTTCAAGTGATCATCCCTATTTAATAATGATTGTTTGCACACGGTTACATGCTTTCAAGTATTCTCATCTGATATTAAACATTTTCAAACATCTATATGACTCATAGATAGGAGCCTAAAAGGTAATACCACTCCGGGTCAGAGTGGGCCTTGGAATACTGTGAACTCTAGAACTGAAGCCTCATCAGCAGATTGAGTTTAGTATCATAAATTGACAAAAGTTTGTGATCTCACATTTTAACAGAATATGTAGATATAACTCATAATTCTATTTGAATGTTTTTTTAATGTTTTTTTTTCTGTCAAGAAATACAAATTTCGTTCATTGTAAATGAAAAAGCTTTTTATGTGTTTAAGCATAGAATTTTGAGTTATTTTGACACCAGCAGTTAAAATTTGAAATCTTCTGAACGAGAACTGCTCAAATGATTAGATTATTAAATTATATAAATTTTTCTGAAACACCTTGTATATCTCAAATAATATTAAATTCTTTGAAAAACCTTATATATATATTGTTATGGGACCGTTACCTTATAGTTATTCATGGACTCTTCCAAATTCTATATTAATCGAGAGCCAAGTACTCTCGGAGAGATCGGACACTCAACCGATATTCGACTGACAAGTAAGCCCAGCTTACGCCACCACATTTCTCTGAATCTTGTTACTTCAATATATCTTTAAACTTATACCGTGTTCCGAGTTGTCTTTTCGTGGTCCCAATCTGGGTCCACATCATATATATATATATAAAGCATTTAAAATTATACATATATATATATATATATATATATATATATATATATATATATGCAAATTTCATTAAACATAATAGACATTTTATGCCTACATATTCTCTTTTGGATCCGTTCGAATTCCCGTATTACTTTTATCGTATTCGGGGGGAACTGATTAAGGTATTGTCCATAGTTGTATGTATCCCTAGTACTTTCTGCCCGACTTTGGGCCATCATCAGGGGAGAATCTGTTACAAAAGTCGGGCAGAAAGTACTAGGGATACATACAACTATGGACAATACCTAAATCAATTCCCCCCGAATACGATAAAAGTAATACGGGAATTCGAACGGATCCAAAAGAGAATATGTAGGCATAAAATGTCTATTATGTTTAATGAAATTTGCATTAACGAAGAAATGCTGCCTAAATATACATATATATATATATGTATATATATATATATATATATATTAGTTTTTATTTATATTTAATAGCATGAATCCTTCTTTGCAACCACTGGATTTATGCAATCTTTACACGGCAATCATCAGGCAGAAATTGCCGTGTAAAAATGGCATGAAACTAGTGGTGGCACATAAGGATCCATGGTATTAGATATATATAAAAACTGCTATATATCTATTTATCATTATATTATATAATAGCTCTATGACAGATATTGAGCACTCACCAAATTATCTCGCATTTGGTCTACCACTAACTCAACAAGTGAAATAGTGACGACCATATACTGTTGTAATGATATATATATATATATATATATATATATATATATATATATATATATATATGATAGAAATAGAAAAAACAAAGTAATCCAAAGGTGATGAATTCATTATAATGGTATTTTGTATCTATCTGGTACATCATTTTTTAATTACTTTTTCTATTTTCTTCATACTTTCGGATTTATTTCCATTTATTTACTTTATATATATATATATATATATATATATATATATATGAATGGAACCAAATATTACGGACGTATTCGGATTATGTAATAAAACCTTTCCAGGAGTAAGGGATCTTCACTCAATTTTACGCTGGGACACTCTGATATAGCCAGTTAATTGTTAGTAATTTTGTTAAAAATACATTTTCTAAAACACTTTTATAAAATCTTCATCGTTTCAACAGGATTAGGTATGCATTGTTTCTCTGCATAAACTGTTATTCTTTAGATGGTCACAGATGGAACCGCGGCCATTTTGTTTTGTTTTGTTTTGTTTCGTTTTGCCAAGAGAACATTCAAAACGACAACTGTTACCTTCAACACTGCGCATGCGTGTATCTAAGCCTGACAGTATGGAAGTGAGGAAGGCCAAGAGGGGTTGCATGGTGCGACATGATTACTCATTTTGTTCGCCGAGCGGACGTCCAAATGCTTCGGCAACAGATGGGTCGGTGAATTCCCCTTTATCACAGCCATGACATTTTTCAACCGAATAATAATAATAATAATAATAATAATAATAATAATAATAATAATATATCTTTTATTTTTAGTTTTAGTTTGAAAGCTAATCTAAAACCGCTTATGAAGAGGCTCATTTCGAGGGCAACAATTCTCTCTATTTGAGCGCTCTTACTTTTCTTCGAGCTTGCGCATGCGCGTGCACACACACACAACACACACACACACACACACACACACACACACACACACACACACACACATATATATATATATACATATATATATATATATATATACATATATATATATATATATATATATATATACTTTTTAATAAAATCCTTATCCTGAGTTTTTCTTGCCATTTCATCATCCCAGCAAATTTTGTAAAAAAGTATATAACATTAGAGGTATTAGCAATATTATCTATCTATCTATCTATTTATCTATCTATCTATCACAGTTTGTTCAGATCAAAGAGTGAATGATGGATTATCCAGTTTATGATTTATAGGTTTGGTTGGCTTTTATGGCATATCAACCAATGTAGGTTATTTACTGCCAAATCTTCTTTATACATATATATTAAATATATAAGATTTGGTTTCATTGGCTTTTATGGTATATCAATCCTTATAGGTTATTTAATGCCAAATCCTCTTTAGGTATATATAGTAAATATATATGATTTGTAAACACATTTTGTAGATAATATTTTTAAATGAGCTCATTTTTTTGCGCACAGTTAAATGGTTCCAAGTATTTATTTCTAAGACGAATAACTCTATTTACTATTAATCATTTGTTAGCACACATTTAAATGGATATACATCTATGATTTGTAAATGAATAGTAATTTCATTTTTGAATGAATTAGAAATGATTTGTTTGCACACTAGTATTGCTATTGTTTCTATAGTTACATGGTTTCAATTTTTTCTATCTAACACTAATAATTCTTTTCAATATTAATTATTTGTTTGAAGACAGTAAAGTGGTTACAAGTATTGTTATTTGAGACTGATTATTCATTTCAACACTATTCCTTCATTTGCACACAGTTAAATGGTTCCAAGTATTGCAATGTATCACTAACAATTCAATAAAACATCAATCATTTGTTTACACACAGTTGAACGATCAAACAGTTCTATTTCAAACAATTCAGTTTAGTATAAGTCATTTGTATTTAACATTAGTTTGCACAGAGTTTAAACATCAAACAGTTCCATTTGACCCTTAGATAGGACCCTATCAGGCACTACCACCCCAGGCCAGAGTGGACCTGGGAGCAATGGTAATGAAGGGGTTCTCCACATTTCTCAAAGCTCCAGGTCTGGAACTTCGTCATCAGATAGTTTAATGTCATGTCAAGGACACTCCTTGGAAATAGAGTCTTACTCCTCTGCTGAGATGCAGTTGGTGTATTCTACAGCTACAGCCGACTGGGCTTGTCCCAAAACGAGTAATCAATAATTTAGAACTTTTAAAATAATACGAGAGTGAGTCTAAAGTTTTGCAATATTTTGGTAACATGAAGAACAATTCGGTAGCTGCTGATGCTTTTACCGTGGTCGTGATGGTAACAGACCACACTGGATTGTGAGATGACAAGCTTGCCTGATACTCTCTAAGTGTTACTCACTGGATTTGCTGTGGTCGTGAAAGTGATGGTCCACGCTGGATTGTGAGATACCGAGCTCGGCTGATACTAAGTGTTTCTGGATTTGCCGTGGTCGTGATGGTGTCAAATCACACTGGATTGTGAGATGACAAGCTTGCCTGATACTCTCTAAGTGTTACTCTCTGGATTTGCTGTGGTCGTGAAAGTGATGATCCACACTGGACTGTGAGATACCGAGCTCGGCTGATACTAAATGTTACTGAATTTGCCGTGGTCATGATGGTGTCGAATCACACTGGATTGTGAGATGCCAAGGTCGCCTGATACTCTCTAAGTGTGACTGACTGGATTTTCTGTGGTCGTGAAAGTGATGATCCACACTGGATTGTGAGATACCGAGCTCGGCTGATACTAAGTGTTACTGGATTTGCCGTGGTCGTGATGGTGTCAAATCACACTGGACTGTGAGATACCAAGCTTGCCTGATACTCTCTGAGTGTAACTCACTAAATTTACCGTGGTTGTAATGATGACGGACCACACATGAGATGCCGAGTTCGCTTGATACTCTAAGTGTTACTCACTGGATTTTCCGTTGTCGTGATGGTGACGAACCACACTGAACTGTGAGATACCAAGGCCTCGGAATCTCCAGTTTTATTCCTACCTGACCTTGTCTGATCGTCCAGGTTTTTGGAACCTGAGCAAAATTTCTTGAAACATCTGGTTACTTTACTTAGATGAACTGAGCCTTCATCTTTTGTAAAATATTTTTGGTTGTTTCCATGGTTGGTTGGTTAGGTTTTATGGCATATCAATCCTTATTAGTTATCTAATGCCAAATATATTGAATATATATAATGTGTAAATATAATTTTTAGGTAACATTTTCATACGAGTCCAAGTTCATTTGTTTGCACAGTTAAATGTCTTCAAGCATTGCTATTTAAGACTAATTATTCTATTTAATATTAATTAATGATTCGCACACGTTTGAATGGTTTCAGGTATTCCTTTCAAATATGAATAATTCGATTCAATATCAATCATTTGTTTGCGCACAGTTAAATGGATTCAGAGTATTGCTATTTGATATTAATAATTAAGTTTAACAGTCATTTGTTAACACACACTTAAATGGATATACATATATGATTTGTATGTAATTTCATTTTTTTTTAAATTAGAGAAATTTATTTGGACAAAATTAAGTATTGCTATTGTTTGTAGACAGTTAAATGATTTTAAGTATTGCTGTCTAACACTAATAATTCTATTTAATCATTTGTTTGCTCGCAATTAAATGGTTTCAAGTACTGCTATCAAACACGAATAATTCTAATCAACACAATTCATTCATTTGCTCTCAGTTAAATGGATTAGCGCCACTTATAATACTGACTGCAAAACCATCAAAATCCCTCCAGTTCCAAGATGGACCTCAGCAGATAAGTCTGGCTGCAAAACCATTAAGTTTGCAACCCACTATTTGTTGTCTTTTAAATATATGTTTGTGCAATTATATTGTTTTGCGTTCTTCTTCATCGGAATTGTAATCCTATTTGTTAATGTAGGAAAATATATGGGACCCAGCAAAAAAGTCCATGTTTGTTGTGAGGAAAATATTTTAGTCGAGTCTTCTTTCTCTGAGGATTAATATTAGCATTTGTAGATCTGTGATATACTAACGCTGAACAAAATAGATAGAAAGACAAAATAAACTCAGTTTCACATTTAACCATTTTATATACTTAAGCGTGTCTTATAGTAGAATTATACACATATTCTTCCATGAACAAACACTAAGTAGGAGTACAAAAACAAAAAAGGCCTACTTGATAAGTGTTGGTAATACAGCCATGAGGTTATACCGTTACCGAACAGGGTCAGAGACAAGGTTTCGACTGTTCAAAGTTCACACTCTCTGAGGACCAATATTAGCATTAGTATATTTGTGATATACTAACGCTGAACACTACGGAAAGAAAGACAAGATGAATTAAATTACACACACAAGAACATTTAACATTTTACATATCCAACATACATATCAGAGGTATTATAAGAAAGAATGTATGAACGTGTCCCAACAGCTAAAATTATTTACATTGTGTTTCATGAACAAGCAGTGTGTAGAAGGGGTACAAAATAACAAAAAGCTTGACTAAAATCAAGAGATAGAAGTGATGTCTCAACAGTTCAGAGTCTAAAGGCAAAAGAGGTCGAGAGTAGGTTTCTAGGACTGCTATGCAAAGTACTTAGTAACCTACACTTGCACATACAAAATATCTAAGGGAGGTAATTTCTGATTGTATTCCTATACAATCAACAGCATTAAGACTAAATGAATACTGGTCAAAATGGAATTATAATTGACAATGCTTTATGCAAGAAATTCGTACATCTTACGACTATTACTACTGGATGTAAAAGCAGTAGAAATAAGAAGAAAGAAATACTTGATAAATAGGAATAATAATTGAAAAGGTTTTATCTAAGAAATTCACACAAGTCAACTCTATTTCCTACAAGGTATAAAAAAGAAAAGAAAAATAAGACCAAAGAAATAAAAGTAAAGTTGTCTCCCTTTAGTCGAGAGTGACCCGAAGGCTCCCTTTTCAATAGCTACTACACCGAGGTGTTGGGAAGGGCGCTACTCCTTTCCCTGGATTACTCCACTTTACTTTACCCTTGATACGTACCTTATATTGCTGAGTGTTAAGCAAGGAGGTATCAAATACCATTTTTTAGAGTCTTTCTTGATGGTATGACGAGACCTAGGATTGAACTCAGGTCATTCGGACCATTGGCGAACACTCTACCCGCTGGGCCAATGAGCCAGTTTACCAAAGAAATAAGAGTCAAGAATTGACTATGCTTTATCTAAGAAATTCACACAAGAGAATTACTCGGAGTTGTAAAATCTAGAGAAATATGATGAAAGAAATACAAGTTAAAAATTTATAGGAATTAATAATAATATATCGAAAATTATAATCTTCAACTACTGGGTATAGACATGCAAGAAAAATGAGATGAAAAATTAGTTGTTAATAAATTATGGCAGTACTTAATCTAAGAAATTTGTTGACAAGTACATCAATTGTATTACATTTTATGAAGCTTGTCTTGAGAAATCGATGTATTTATGAGGAAATAACAAGCAAAAATCAATGTAAGTCCACTTCTCGCGTGAATATTCTTGTAGTAGATTCGCATACTACCTTTCATTAAATATACATAAATATATCGACGTATATTAACTATCCCACACAGTAACACGCACATACACGCGTGCGCGCACTCACGCATTTACATCGACAGATTAACGCAGACACACATACCACCTTCCATAAATTATCTATGAATATATTGACATGCACTTATTCTCTCTCTCTCTCTCTCTCTCTCTCTTACACACACATACACCAAAGATTTGCATTTAATTGATCTGGCGTATATATATATATATATATATATATGATTCTCTTAATACCCTGTCCGGTAGCAAAAGCTGCTTGGTAGCGCCAGGGGTGGCAGTACCGCCTTGAGCTACCGAAACTGTGTTATCACCCCTGGATGGCGGCTGATGAGGACATGGTATCGCACGTGCTTTCACACGTTGTATGATGAAAAATATAAAATCTCTTTGGATATCGTTTATATTTCAGGCATTTGTGGCATATCTGTTATTCTCATAGAAAATGAACTCGGCGAGAAAAGTTGAACTTGTAGTTCTTTTAAAAATTGGCCTTGTGTCACATCCTGCTAGTAGCGGGGAGGGGTAAAAACATAATCTCGCTTCCTCTCTGGCTCTGTGTGGTATTATCTGTTAGGGTCTCATCTATTACATCTATACATGCATAAACAAGAACAGGCTTTTATAGTGTAGGGAATACATCTTTAGGGCTTACTTCCCTTGCTTTCCAAATAGTTTTTCTAATGGCTGCTAGGTGGCGTGACAAATGTAGTTTTTACTTTAAGACTCAAATTGTCTTTTCGTTCCAGCCTCGACAACGAGAAGCATGCACGAGTGAGTACGCTTTCCGACACCTTGGAAGTCTTCAACACAACTTCCATTCAGATAAGGACTCTTCAACTGCACGATAGAACTTTTCTCTATACATTTGACTTTTAGTAGTTCATGTCATTTCTGTATTTCTTCAATTAGATTTGTTCACATAATAAATATGTTGTTGATTCATCATGAATTGTTTTATATTGTTTAACACGATTAAATATCCAACTATGATAGAATTCCTCAGCATCATGTGTTCGAATTGTGTTCTTCACACTCAAATAATTGTGTCGGTTGGCCATGGAACTCAGATACAATAGATATACGAAGACAAATCCTCAAGTCATCAACACCAAAGTCCACACGATTCAATTCACATACCATGTTGCTGTAAGGTTACGTTTTGTATGCAGAAATTTTAAAAAATGAGGATTAAAAAAAAATTAAATTTCTTTGATTATATCAAGACTACACTTATTCTTTTTATCCTCCCTATTTAAAATGACCTCGGACCAATTACTAATTGAAATACGTTCCCTCACATCTCTGTGTATTCCCAGCCAGTTTACATGTATAAAATTTCATGGGTTCGAAGTGAAATTTTCTTTAGAAAACAATAGAATTTAAAGTAAAATGCTTAAGAACAACATTAAAGTCATCTTCATTACAATGTGGAGTACTCCTTCTGTAAAATACAGCTTGGCTGACAATATGGGACAAGGTAAAAATCCCACGGTGCAGAGGGGGGGATTTTCACGGTGCAGGAGGTGCCCGTGGTGTAATGGTTATCGTCGCAGGAAATGGACACGGCGACACGAGTTCAAAGCCTGGACGAGACTGATTGCATTTCACATTGCACTAATACCCTTGGGAAAGTTATGAATCCAATTATTCTCCCTCCAGCTATGGGTAAATAGTAGGACAGACTGGGTTCTTCAGCCTTGATGAGGCAACTAGTCTAGGAGAAGGAAAACTCTGATTTCAAACCTGTTAAACTTCGCTTAAAAAAATTGACCTTGTGTCATATCCTGTCCGAGCGAAGGGGTTGGTAAATATGAAAAATTCCACAGTGCAGTCACAAACTGATGCACCGGAAGAGGGTGACCTGTGAACTGCATGGCAGTTATTTCCACTCGATGATGATCAAACATGCCATTCCAAAGACGGTGGAAGTTGCATATTCGCGTGGGAGTTTGATGGTAATATAAGGCCGACAAATTGAACGGAAGACAGTGAAAATTCCGCTGTTCACGCAAGCTTGTCCCGTCGTTGGCCCGTGTGCGTTTTCTCGGCCATCGTCTACTTACACCGAAGAGTCCAGGCCTCATAGACGAATGATTCTAATACCTCTCCTGATTGCTCCTACTTCACACAATTGTTCGTCGAGAAAATAAATATATATTTTATATATATTACATGTTGTCGTTTGTTTGGTCAGAGCGAAACGTAACATTTCATTGTAAACAGAAGTGGTAGATCCTGTTAGGGTCCCATTTACCGGTCAAATGGACCTGTTCAATCATTTACTAAGGATTATTTTTATTAGTTATTTGAAACCATACAGCTGTGTGCAAATTATTTGTATTACATAAGAATACTTGATAAATAGAATTATTAATGCTAAATAGGGGAGCCACCATGGCGTAATGGCTAGGGTATTGAACTGTGGCCTCGAATTAAGCAAGTCTGAACCCCAGTCGCGCTATTAGATTCACTTTCGGACGCTGGAGAAAGTCATGAACTCTCTTATCTATCTGCTATGTACTAGATAGTATCCTTGCTGTTCTTCTACCAGGATGGCTTTAGCATGAATAACCCAAAAAGGTTGATATGCTATTAAACTAAAGAAACCAAACTGATGTTGAATAGCAATACTTGTTACCAATTAACTGTGTGCAAACAAATGAGTTATATTGAATTATTCATGTTAGATGGGAATTCTGGGAAACATTCAACTATGTGTAGACAACTGGATTAAAAATAAAGTTGCCTACAAACTTTTTGCGAACAAATCATACATACATACATACATATATATATATTCCAAAAACCAACAATCGGTCACATTAAGATGATACATTTATTTCCATCCTGTTAAAGGCATTGATATAAATGAATGCTCAAAAAAATTAACAGGACTTCTTCATATCCAATAAGAATATATATATATATATATATATATATATATATATATTCAAGCAAGTTTTGTTAAGGAGGCTGGAACACTGTTTATTATCTTTAATTCTATTTTTTCCAGACTCCTTGTTATTTTCCTAGCGTCGGGATCTAGATGATAAAGGAATTGTCCCATATCTCCTGCCCAAGCGCTTTCGACCATACTTTTGGTCGTCATCAGGGGTAGTGTAGTTTTGAGTTGACTGTTGAAAAAGCATTCATAAAAAAACGATTGCAAATCCATGAAGCAATATGTTTAAAAAGTTTTTTTTTAAAAAGCATAAATAAAATAGCATTTAATACAGGCACCCACATATTAGATATTTTTAATAACTAAAAATCACTTACTCTATTAGTAAATCTTTCCAACCGAATGTTTTAAAACAAAACGCCAAAAACGTTCTAACTGACAATTTCAACACAAAAGGCTACAAATTATTAAAACAGTAAAAACTCAACAATCAGCTCAGAACTACCCTACCTTTGATCCTATTTACCAACTCCTCCGCTCGGGCAGGATATGCCGGAGTTTAACAGGTTTGAATTCAGAGTTTTCCTTCTCCTAGACTAGTTGCCTCATCAAGGCTGAAGAACCCAGTCTGTCCTACTATTTACCCATAGCTGGAGGGAGAATAATTGAATTCATACCTTTCCTAAGGGTATTAGTGCTATGTGAAATGTAATCAGTCTCGTCCAGGATTTGAACTCGTGTCGCCATGTCCATTTCCTACGACGATAACCATTACACCACTACCCTTGATGACAACCAAAAGTATGGTCGAAAGCACTTGGGACAATTCCTTTACTATCGAGATCCCGACACATAAAAAATAACAAGGGGTTTTGAAATAATAATAAACAAATAGTGTTCGATCGTCTTTAACAAAAGTTGCTTGAATAATAACTTGCTGTCTAAATATACCCTCTTCGATATCAATCTATCTATTAACAGGATTTGGCATTAAATATCTCACAACGGTTGCTAGGCCATAAAAAACCAACCAGCCAACCAACACGAAAGAGGCTGAGCGTCTATCAGGGCTCAATCTCAAATGTATGTATTCATATGTGACAAATAAATGGGCTCGAGAGAGTATAATTCATTCAACACAAATGTGAATACATTTTAAATAAAACGCTTAGTGTCAGTCGTTATTTACCTTGTGTCCCCAACTCCTGTTGATTTTAGACGTCTTGCATATTTCTAACTTTTCCCAAATTCACCCCCTGTTTCATTATGAAGTATGATACCTTTTATCATTATTGTTTTTGTGGAAAGAGATTATTGCAAATTAAAACCAATGTAAAATTCTGTCAGGGTCGGTTGCTTCTTCCCTAAAACTATGCCTGGCCCTTGGATCATCATTCGATGAAATCTTTTAGCAGTTTTGCATTTACGTATTTTACTCCTTTGTGAGTTTTTGACACAAGCGTTAGCTGATGGTTTTCCACAGGAATTTGAGTGACAGCAAGTCTCCTCAAGTCTCCAGGACTCTTCTCAGTATTCTTACCGATTTTATAATGCTGTCGTTTGAATGGTCTCCACTTGTCTTCATATTTTCAAGTCCTCCAGTTTCTTTATCAATCCTTTGGAGACTGTACCGAGCACACTGTAGCAGAAGGAATTTCGTATTTTTGTTTGGCGCGTAATTTAATTCGACCGTTAGAGTCGACGCATAATTTCACCCAATCAGGATGACTTATCCTATTCCCCCCCCTTTCTGGGCAGCACAAACTGGGGAAACCGTCAAACACCCTCTTTGGCTGAACAACTTCGTTCAGTACAGACGTCTCACTGTCTGCTCTTCAATAGCAGCAGCAGCATCAACCACCATGAGGGAAACTATCTAATTGATGGACCCCTTGCGTCTATTTCTCTTAGACCAAGGGTTCCCAGTTGAATATGAATTAGATAAATTCAATACGCCACACACAGGAACAACTTTACGTCACCCCCAAAATTGGCTATGTCGACGGCGATACAGAATTCCGCCCCGACACCTAGCGACTTCACCTCTGGGCAACATTTTCTGGAGACATTCACGCTTCTCCCCGAAACAACCAGAACCACAAACTCACAGTGACTTCAACGTTTCTCTCCTCAAACAGCAAACACGACTTTTGCTACACTATGGCGAACATATCTCCCTCGCACATCTAACGACACGCGCTGCTTTCTCCACTCTCTCATAACTTCATTTCGTTTCCTTACTTCTTTCCTTACTACGAGACTTGCAGCGTAAACGTAAACTCTTTATTCGATGCTGCCATTAAAAACCTTCATATAAAAGCTAACGGCATCTTCGTCTTCTTCATTCTCGTTTATTTTACAACAACACTTAGCGAGGGAATAACACACACGCGCAGGAATACATTTCTTCGCCTAAAAACAATAACAAACATTCCTACTCGCTAAAACACCAACTACAGTTGATATCACCGTCACTTTATTGTTCAGTAGTTTTTTTTTTCCAGTTCTCTTGCAAGATCCATTGAAAATTGCAATTTTCGCCTTTTATGCTGCAATTGAAAGAGACCCAGACATTCGTCTATCTTTTTACTTTCTTTTATTTTCACTGTCTGTTCTGCTGGAACAGTATAATCTACATAATGACAAGTTCTTTTCTTCTTGTTAATTAAAATGAAGTCTGCTCTTCTGGCCCAGCGAATTTTATGTGCCTTATTTTCTCTGACAAATTCCTTTTTGTGCATATACCATTTATCAGCATAGTTAAATTCCAGTTTCTTGCACAGTTTCCAGGGGATCAGTTTTCCTACCCAGTCATGCCTACTCTTGCATTCATTTTGTACCACTTTGCAGCATTAGATTATTATGTAATAAAGTGTTTTATCGCTGCCACCATATAAACCACGCTTGTTATTCTTTTTACGTGTTATCAGCTTTTGCATTGACATTATTTCTTCTTCTTCTTCTTCTTCTTCTTCTTCTTCTTCTTCTTCTTCTTCTTCTTCTTCTTATTATTATTATTATTATTATTATTATTATTATTTACTCATTTTCAAATTTTTCACACTAGCGTTAGCTGATGGTTTCATACTGGAGTTTGAGTGACAGCAAGTCTTCTCAATTATACTCAAGTCTCCAGGACTCTTGTCAGTATTCTGGCCGATCTTGATTATGCTGTAGTTTCTGTCAGGGTCGGTTGCTTCTTCCCTAAAGTGATGGTCTCCACTCGTCCACTTATTTATAAATCCTTCACTCCTTGAACCAATCCTTTGATGACAGTACCAAGAGCACCAATTACAATTGGTATCACCGTCACTTTCACGTTCCACAGTTTTTTCAATTCCCAAGCAAGGTCCATCTTTCTTTTCGCTTTTTTTCAATTTTACTCCACAATTCTGTAAGTTCTCTTTTTTGTTTTGTTTTTGTTGCTTATTATACGGTATGGTCGTCTGGCTGAGATTAAGTGATCCGCTTGTATCTCAGAATCCCAGAGAAGTTTGTGCGTCTCATTCTCCAGGACAGATTCTGGGTTGTGCATATACCATTTGGTCGTATGGTCAAATTTCAATTTCTTGTTTAATTCCCAATCGATTACCTTCTCCACCTAGTCGTGTCTAGTCTTATACTCTTTCTGTGCTAATTTGCTGCATTCACTTATTATATGATTGATGGTTTCGTCTCTATCGCCACACAACCTACATCTGCTGTTTTGTTGCGTCTTATCTATTCCTGCTTTGATATAATTGGTCCTTATGGCGTTGTTTTGTGCTACAAATAGAAGAGATTCAGTTTCTCTCTTAAGATTTCCTTTTTTAACCATATCCAAATTTTCTCTTTTGAGATGTCGCTTGTTAGTCGCTTAAAACATCTATACAGATGTTTTTCCTTCCAATTTTTGTTTTCTGGTTGTTTTCGTTCTGTTGATCCAAGTGTTGTCGGTATTGTTTCTGAGGGTTGTTATCAGTCTTCTTCCGAACTTTTCTATGTAGTCTTCGAGTCGTTGTATCGATGCGTCAACGCTGTCTTCAATGCTAGCAAGTCCACTTCCTCCTTCATTCTTGACATATATAGTCTGTAAATGTCATCTCTGGGATGCAAGGCCTTATGCATGGTCATTAGTTTTCTTGTTCTCTGGTCCATTTGTTGAAGTTCTTCTCTGATCTACTTCAAGAATGGTTCCGAGTATCTTACGAGGAGGACCACCCAGGCATTTATCCCTTTTATAAGGTTCCTGCTATATAGTTTGGTTTCGAATAGTTTTCTGATTCTCCTAAGATACTCTTTCTTAATTTTTTCTCTCATTTCCATTTGTTTGATAATGTTAGCTTCCAATATATGGATCTTTGCTTCGGATAATCTTTTCACACCTGTAGTGAATTCCGCTCTTCAGGTTTTCAAGGTTATCTTGATAAATGTTATGAATACGTCTGATATTTCGTACATTTTGTGACAGTGTTTGGGAGACCATATCGTAAAGCCTTTTTGTACACAATCAAGGCCAAAGATATTTCCGTCTCGTTTTACTCTAGTTGAGGATGTGTTGATCTATATGTAGTAGTTCTCCTGTGCCTTTGGTTTCCTTTGCAGTATTCTTTCTGTTCCTGGGGGAAGAACCCGTGGCTTACCAATGAGTTGTAGATCTCCTCCCTAATTTGTGCCATTAGTATTTTCCACGTCATCGGTAGACACGTTATGGGTCTGTAGTTATTTGAGGCGGTTCCTTTTGGGGGTCTTTCTGGATTAAGATGTTTTTCCTTTGGTCATCCATTCGGGTATGTCTGTTTCTCGTAAACATCAGTTTATTTCGATAGCCAGTCTGTCATGTATGGAAGTGAACTTTTTAAACCAGAATCCATGTATGCCATCAAGGCCTGGAGCTTTCCAGTTTAGTATTTTTTGAATGTCACTCTGAGTGGATCAATGTGTAAATTCGCCTTAGAGCTTTTTCCGACACTTTGCAATTCTTTTTCCATGTTGTTTATCCATTCGGCTTTTTTTTTTATTATGATCCCCCCGTTCCCATATTTTGCTCCAAAATCGTTTTGCTACCCTTACCACCGGTTGCTGGATTGCCCTCGTTCTTCCCACCCCTGCTTATTATTAGTATTATTGTTCCTACGAATTTATCACACCAGTTCTGATGTGTTTTTCACGAGGGTCTGAGTGACAGCAAGTCTCCTCCGGTCTCCAGGACTTTCCAAAATATCCTTGTCGATTTTAGTAGTGCTGTGGTATGAATAGTTTCGTTCTTTCCTCTAATTTCCAGTTTATTGAGTCACTTTTCAAGATTGTTGGTGATTGTTCCAGGGACTCCTAATACGATTAGTATCACCGTCTCTTCCATGTTCTTCAGTTGTTGTTTTTTTTTTCAGTTTCCTAGTAAAGTCCAAGTATTCATTTACCTTTTTGTTCTCTTTTATTTTAACTTTCCGCTGAAAGATTATTTTTGGCCCATTCAGCTGGGGCTGTAGAATACACCGACTGCATCTCTGCAGAGGGGTGAGACCCCAACCGCCAATGAGTGTCCTGGATACCATATTTACCAACCCCTCTGCTTGGGCAGGATATCACACAAAGTCAATTTTTAAGCGGAGTTTAACAGGTTTGAATTCAGAGTTTTCCTTCTCTTAGACTAGTTGCCTCACCAAGGCTGAAGAACCTAGTCTGCCCATAGCTGGAGGGAGAATAATTGGATTCATAACTTTCCCAAGGGTATTAGTGCTATGTGAAATGAGTGTCCTGGATACAACATTAAACTATCTGATGGTGAGGCTCCTGTAATTCTTGAGCTTTGGGGAATATGGAGCATCCCTTCATTGCTATCACTCCCAAGTTCACTCTGGTTTAGAGTGATAGCACCTGATAGGGTCTAATCTATGGGTCGAACAGAACTATTTGACATTTAAACTTTAACCTTAATTTTGTTGTTGTAAGCGAGGAAAAGTGTTGTTTATAGCGAGGAAGATGGTGTAACGTGTGTGTGTGTGTTTAGTTACTTCCTCGCTGAGTTTGTGAGGTCCCTCCATAAAGCTTGTTGGGTATATAGAGGAAAGATGATGAAGTAAGATGCCGATAGCCGAAATGTGTTTTTAAGTTTTTAAGAATGTTTTTTATTTGAAGCATGGAAAATGTAGTTTGTGTTTGTGCTGCAAGACTCGTGGTGAGTAAGACTATGAGTAAGGAGACGAAATGGATTTATGAGAAGGTTGAGAAGGTTGAGATGGCAGCATGTGTCGTCGGACGTGCGAGGGATTGTGTTCGTCGTAGTTTAGCGAAAGCCATGTTGCCGTTGGAGGAATTGAACTTTAGAGTCACCGTGTAGTTTTGTGCGTCTGGTAGAGAGTGTGCGTTGTCTCCATTAAAGTGGCCCAGAGGTGAATTGAGAGCTAGGTGTCGAGAGCTTAATTGTGCGTCGAATCGACAATTTTGAGGGTGACATAAAGTTGTGCCTGTGCGAGGCTTGTTGAATGTATCTAATTTATATTCAACTGGGATTCCTTGCAAGGAATCCATAAATTAGATAGGTTCCCTCATGTGTCCATGCTGCTGCTGCTGCTGCTATTTATGAGCCCCCAGTGAGACGTCTGCACTGGGCGGCGTTGTCCAGCTAAAGAGATTGTGTTTGGCAGCTTACCCAATTTGCTGCTGCCCGTAAAGGAACCCGGGATGAATAGGATACGTCATCCTGATTGGATGAAATTAAGTGTCGAATTAAATTGCGCGCCAAACTAAAATACGAAAATTTCTTTCTACTACAAAACAATGTAATTTAACATTTAGACTGAGTCCAAACAAATGACTGATGTTTAATTGAATTGTTAGGGATACATAGCAATACTTGTGGAACCATTTAACTTTGTTGACTTATGCTAAACTGAATTGTTTGAAATAGAATTATTTAATCATTTAACTGTGTGTAAACAAATGAGTGATGTTTAATTGAATTGTTAAATAGCAATCCTTGTAACAACTTCACTGTGTACAAATAAATGATTAATATTGTATAGAATTATTATAGTTAGATAACAATATTTGAAGCCTTTTAACTGTGTAGAAACAATAGCAATACGACTGTGTAAACAAATGAGTTTTATCTCATTTAAAAATGAAATTACCAACAAACTAATCTCTTAACATATGCATATCTATTCACTGATGTTAAATTGTTACTGCTACATAGCAATAATTGAACCCATTCTGTATGCAAATGAAATGATTAATAGTAAATAGAATTATTTGTATTAGATGGCAGTAGAGTTTGCTTTCCAGAAGTTTTCTTGTTTTTCTGAGATACTCCTGTCTTACTTTTTATTTCATCTCTGGTCGCTGTAGAGTTTGGTTTCGTGAAGTTTTCTTGTTTTTCTGAGATACTCCTGTCTTACTTTTTATTTCATCTCTGGTCGCTGTAGAGTTTGGTTTCGAGAAGTTTTCTTGTTTTTCTGAGATACTCCTGTCTTACTTTTTATTTCATCTCTGGTCGCTGTAGAGTTTGGTTTCGAGAAGTTTTCTTGTTTTTCTGAGATACTCCTGTCTTACTTTTTATTTCATCTCTGGTCGCTGTAGAGTTTGGTTTCGAGAAGTTTTCTTGTTTTTCTGTGATACTCCTGTCTTACTTTTTATTTCATCTCTGGTCGCTGTAGAGTTTGGTTTCGAGAAGTTTTCTTGTTTTTCTGAGATACTCCTGTCTTACTTTTTATTTCATCTCTGGTCGCTGTAGAGTTTGGTTTCGAGAAGTTTTCTTGTTTTTCTGAGATACTCCTGTCTTACTTTTTATTTCATCTCTGGTCGCTGTAGAGTTTGGTTTCGAGAAGTTTTCTTGTTTTTCTGAGATACTCCTGTCTTACTTTTTATTTCATCTCTGGTCGCTGTAGAGTTTGGTTTCGAGAAGTTTTCTTGTTTTTCTGAGATACTCCTGTCTTACTTTTTATTTCATCTCTGGTCGCTGTAGAGTTTGGTTTCGAGAAGTTTTCTTGTTTTTCTGTGATACTCCTGTCTTACTTTTTATTTCATCTCTGGTCGCTGTAGAGTTTGGTTTCGAGAAGTTTTCTTGTTTTTCTGAGATACTCCTGTCTTACTTTTTATTTCATCTCTGGTCGCTGTAGAGTTTGGTTTCGAGAAGTTTTCTTGTTTTTCTGAGATACTCCTGTCTTACTTTTTATTTCATCTCTGGTCGCTGTAGAGTTTGGTTTCGAGAAGTTTTCTTGTTTTTCTGAGATACTCCTGTCTTACTTTTTCATTTCATCTCTGGTCGCTGTAGAGTTTGGTTTCGAGAAGTTTTCTTGTTTTTCTGAGATACTCCTGTCTTACTTTTTATTTCATCTCTGGTCGCTGTAGAGTTTGGTTTCGAGAAGTTTTCTTGTTTTTCTGAGATACTCCTGTCTTACTTTTTATTTCATCTCTGGTCGCTGTAGAGTTTGGTTTCGAGAAGTTTTCTTGTTTTTCTGTGATACTCCTGTCTTACTTTTTATTTCATCTCTGGTCGCTGTAGAGTTTGGTTTCGAGAAGTTTTCTTGTTTTTCTGAGATACTCCTGTCTTACTTTTTATTTCATCTCTGGTCGCTGTAGAGTTTGGTTTCGAGAAGTTTTCTTGTTTTTCTGTGATACTCCTGTCTTACTTTTTATTTCATCTCTGGTCGCTGTAGAGTTTGGTTTCGAGAAGTTTTCTTGTTTTTCTGAGATACTCCTGTCTTACTTTTTATTTCATCTCTGGTCGCTGTAGAGTTTGGTTTCGATAAGTTTTCTTGTTTTTCGGAGATACTCCTTTCTTCCCCTTTCGTTCATCTCTGCTTGCTGTAGAGTTTGGTTTCTATAAGTTTTCTTGTCTTTCTGAGGTACTCTTTTCTTACTTTTTCGTTCATCTCTGCTCGCTGTAGAGTTTGGTTTCGAGAAGTTTTTCTTGTTTTTCTGAGGTACTCCTTTCTTTTTCTTTTTTTTTCGTTCATCTCTGCTCGCTGTAGACTTTGGTTTCCAAAAGTTTTCTTATTTTTCTGAGGAACTCCTTTCTCACTTTTTCTTTCATCTCTGCTCGCTGTAGAGTTTGATTTCCAAAAGTTTTTTTTGCTTTTCTGATGTACTCCTTTTTTACTTTTTCTTTTATCTCTGCTCGCTGTAGAGTTTGGTTTCGAGAAGTTTTCTTGCTTTTCTGAGGTACTCCATTCTTACTTTTTCGTTCATCTCTGCTCGCTGAAGAGTTTGGTTTCGATAGGTTTTCTTGTTTTTCTGAGGTACTCTATTCTTACTTTTTCTTTCATCTCTGGTCGCTGTAGAGTTTGGTTTCGAGAAGTTTTCTTGCTTTTTTTAGATACTCCTTTTTTACTTTTTCGTTCATCTCTGTTCGCTGTAGAGTTTGGTTTCGAGAAGTTTTCTTCATCAGAGATGAGTAGAGATGAAAGAAAGAGTTAGAAAGGAGTACCTCAGAAAAGCAAGAAAACTTCTCGAAACCAAACTTTTCTGAGTTACTCCTTTCTTACTCTCTCTTTCATTCTCTGGTTGCTGTAGAGTTTTGTTTCAAGAAGTTTTCCTTTTTTTTCTGAGGTACTCTTTTCTTACTCTTTCTTTCATCTCTGATTGATTCTCATAATACCAGGCATTTTTTGTTCACTTTTTGGTAGTTCTATTCATTTCATTATTTCTTTTCCCATTTTTCATTATCAGCCTGACTCATGTTTTCTATCCCAAATTCCATGTCTATATTTTGGCTGTATATTCTTATGATTTGTATAAGATTTTCTAGTTCTTTGTCATTTTTTGCGAATATCTTAATATCATCCGTAGGATGATTTTAGCCGGAGATTTTTGTTGTTAGCGAGAGGGAAGTGTTGTTTGTGTTTAGCGAGGAAGATGGTGTAACGTATGTGTGTTTACGTTGAGTTGTTTCCTCGCTTAGTGTTGTTAGTCCCCTCGCTAAGTTTTAAGGGTAAATAAAGGTAGAATGATGAAGACGATAAGATGCCGAAGGTCGAAATATATTTTATGAATAGGTTTTTATTTGCACCATAGAATATTGGGTTTGCTATTGGTGCTGCAAGACTCGTGGTGAATTAGATTGTGAGTAAGGAGACGAAATGGCGTTATGAGAAGTTGAGAAGTTTGAGATGGCCGCGTGTGTCGTCGGACGTGTGAGGGATTGTGTTCGTTGTATTTTAACGAAAGACATGTTCCAGTTGTAGGAATTGAACTTTGGATGTCACCGTGAGTTTCGTGTCTGGTATTTGGGGAGAATATGCGCTGTCACCATTAAAGTGGCCCAGAGGTGAATGATAGCTAGTGTGTCGTTTGCGGAATAAAAGCATCGCGTTGACATAGCCAATTTTGGGGTGACATAAAGTTGTGCCTGTGCGAGGCTTGTTGAATGTATCTAATTTATATTCAACTGGGATTCCTTGCAAGGAATCCATAAATTAGATAGGTTCCCTCATGTGTCCATGCTGCTGCTAGAAGAGCCCCCAGGGAGACGTCTGCACTGGGCGGCGTTGTCCAGCTAAAGAGTTGCTATTGCTAGTGAAGAACGGCCAGTGTGACGTCTGCACTGGACGGCGCACTCCAGCCAAAGAGAATGTGTTTGGCAGCTTACCGTTTTTGCTGGTCGGAAATGAAGGTCCGGACTGAATAGGATAGGTCATCCTGATTGGGTGAAATTAAGTGTCGAATTAAATTTGCGCGCTAAACTAAAATACGAAATTTCCCTTCCACTACATCATCCATATACATAAGACTTTTTATCTTTTCCTGTGTCTTTGTAAATTTGTAATCTTTCCTACGATATATAAGTCGGTGGTATCTTTCCTAAGGTATATAATTCAGTTGCGTCATTTTAATAAAAAAAAATAACAGTGGCGATAGTGAGTATCCTGGAAGCTACCTCTTTGGATTTTAACCTTTGCCCATGTTTGTTCTCCTGCGGCTAATTCTACTTTCTAGTTTTCATGGCTTTCATAATGAAGTTTATAACTTTGTCGAATACTTTGATATTCCTTGAGAGTTTTCTCACCGACGTTAGATGGTGGTCTGAGTAACAACAAGTTTTCTTAGGTTTCTAGGACTTTTCCAACCGATCTTTTCCAATGCTGTGGCCTGGGTAATATCGATTCTTCCTCTGATTTCCAACTCTTTTCAGTCTTTTTTCCAAACCTTTTCAAACCATTTCAAGTGCTCCCACTACAATTAGTATTACTGTCACCCTCATGTTCCACGGTTTTTTAGTCCTCAGTCAAGGTCCAAATTATTGTCTTTTTTATTTTACACCTTTGAGAGTTTTTCACACCAGCGTTAGCTGATGGTTTTCCACTGGATTTTGAGTGACACCAAGTCACTCCAAGTCTCCAGGACCCTTCTTAATATTTGACCGATTTTAATAATGTTGTTTTTGGATGGTCTCCATAGGTCCTCTTATTTCCATGTCTTCCGGTCCCTTTACTAACGCTTTGGGGACTGTACCGACCGCACCAATTACAATCGGTATCACCGTCAACTTCAGGTTTCATAGTCTTTTTTAGTTCTCTAGCAAGGTCTTGGTACTTATCTCTTTTCGCTTTGTTTTAATTTTACTCTATGGTCTGCTGGAACGGCAAAGTCCACTATTCGGCAGGTTCTCTTTTTTTTCCGACTATCACTAGGTCTGATCGTCTGGTTGAGATTAGGTGATCCGTTTGTATCTCAAAATTTAAGTGATTTTTGTGCGTCTCATTTTCCAGGGTGGATTCTGGTTTGTGCATACACCAATTGTTCGTATGGTCGAATTTAAACTTCTTGCACAATTCCCAGTGGATCACCTTTCCTACTCAGTCGTGTCTATCATCTTTATTATCATATTTAGCAACACCTAGTTGGCGACCTTAGTCGAGGATAACCCGAAGGCTCCCTTTTCAGTAGCTTCTACAACGAGGTGTTGGGGAGGGCGCTTCTCCATTCCCTGGATTACTCCACTTTACCCTTGATCCGTACCTTATTGTTATGACCGATTATTAAGGGTCAATAAATAACTCAACACGGTGATGTGAGTGCCACATAAATGTATCCAAGTCTTTGAGGAGGGTTTCCTTGGTTCAACGTACGCAAAGACAAGCAAGGTGCTTGCTACAGCTGCTGCTGCTCTCTCTACCAGCTTAGTTCTTGTTTAATATTCTCTTTGGGTAAGTCCATTATTCTGGTCATAAGTGAGTCACCTACAACACTTATAATGCTGAGTGCAAAGCAAGGAGGCATCAAGTACCATTTTAAAAGTCTTTGGTATGACTAGACCTGGAATTGAACCCTGGTGCTAAGCAAGGAGGCATCAAGTACCATTTTAAAATTCTTTGGTATGACAAGATTGGGATTGAACCCTGATCTCCCTGATCATTGGCTAACACTCTACTCATTCGGCCACAATTACCATTCATTAATTTGGTGAAATTTTAGTTTTTTGCACAGTTTCCCGTGGATCATCATCCCGATCCAGTCGCACCTGTTCTTTTTATTCTTTTTGTGTATTCAATTATCATGAATACTCCTGTGTCAGATCTACACTTTGTATCATATAAACATTAGGCCCTATTTGAAGGACAAGTGTTCAAATCAATGAGCCATGTTCTTATCGGAAGAATCTATCGAGTTAAACCAAATAAAATTCAATCGATACTTAAAAAAAATTGAGTTCCTTTCTGCAGAACATATGTGCAGTGATAAACTGATTACTTTAACAAATACAGAGGAAACTTATGGTATCAGCAGATATAGTTCGGTGGTTGAAGCAGCGATCGAGATATGAGACTAATGATTCTATTTTCTTCATTGACATCTTGCGCAATTCTCGATCTGTCGACAGGGTTAAGAATAAGCTGACTGTATCCATTGCAGAAGGTGCCCGTGGTGTAATGGTTATCGTCGTAGGAAATGGACACGGCGACACGAGTTCAAATCCTGGACGAGACTGATTGCATTTCACATAGCACTAATACCCTTGGGAATGAATCCAATTATTCTCCATCCAGCTATGGGTAAATTGTAGGGCAGACTGGGTTCTTCAGCCTTGGTGAGGCAACTAGTATAGAAAAAGGAAAACTCTGAATTCAAACCTGTTAAACTCTGCTTAAAAATTGACCTTGTTTGATATTCTGCCAGAGCGGAGGGGTTGGTAAATATGGTATCCTTTGCAGAAGGGGGAGACCCCCACCAAAAGGGGTGTCCTGTGTATGGTACTAAACTACTTGTGGTAAGATTTTAGTTCTGTGACTTCAGTTCAGGCCAGAAGACCAGACCTATTTTTAATTACGCATTTGTTTTTATTTTATTTTTTTTTGTTTTGTTTTGTTTTTTATTGTCTTTAAAACTCGACTCATACAGAATTCATACTGAAACCAACCCAGCAAATTCAGGGTGGTTATCTTTCGATGGCTGTTTTTATTTCTCATCTATAGAAGCCACTCTTATAGATGAGCAGCAGTAGTTCCCCGATCGAACTGACGATTCTGAACGTTGAGCCATAAGTGATGTACTCCTATGGACCCCCACATATGACCGAGCAAAAGCAGGACGACCAGCTAGAACATACATACAGCAGCTATGTGAGGATACGGGATGTAGCCCTGAAGACCTACCTGAGGCGATGAACGATAGGGAAAAATGGCGAGAGAGGGTCAGGGATATCCGTGCTAGCGGCACGACATGATGATGATGATAATGAAATGCAGGGTAAATGATGCTCGGCTCGAAATGCAATGGAACCCATATTTATACGTTCTGAGCCGGCAAAACGATTTTGATCATAGAATTATTTGCACAAACATAGACAAGGAAAATCTAAACCTTTTTTTACTTCTTTTTAAGAGCCTTTTGCCGACGCCAGTCATCTTTTCATTCACGTGAGACGTGGAAAGAGGAAGGGCGACACTTCTGATATCTCTTTTACTGGTTGTAATTAGGTCAGTGTTAAAATTTTCAGTTATTAAAATACTGTGCGTAAATATCTCGGTCATACTCTTCATATACACGTAGTGTGTGTGTGTGCGTATGTATGTGCATTTGTATTTACTGTTTCATGTGTGTATGTGTGCGCTTGTTTGTGTATATATGTGTGTGCTTTTATGTCTGTATGTGAGCGTGTTTGCTTTTTGCTTATATGTGAGTGTGTATGTGTGCCCTTATATGTATGTGTGTGTGTGTTTGTGTGATTGCTTTTATGTGTATATGTTTCTAAATGTTTTCGTTAATGTATGCATGCATGTATGTGTATGCTTGTATATGTATGTGATTATGTGTGTGTGTTAGTGTGCGTTTGTATTTACTCTCATGAGTGTGTATACATATGTGTACTTTTATGCGTGTATGCGTGTATGTTGGTCGTTCCTTTAAGTGTATGTGTGTATGGGTATGCTTGTGAGTGTGTGTGTGTTTATGTGTGTGTTGGGTATCACCTACCTTTTCAGCATAATGAGCTGTTCCATCTGCCATATATGGCAGTAGCGGAGATCAATCTGGGAATAAACCAACAAGTCAGACCAGAAGAGCCGTTCCTATTGTTGAAGTATATCATTACTCTATCACTAATCCTATGTTCTTATTACTAACAGTCTCTCTCTTGTAAATACTCTTTCCTGTAAATATAACTATTTTGCCTCACATATCGTGGTTTGTCTTATTATTATTACTAGTTGTGTTCACTAACCAGAACACAACAGTGTGTTCGCGTGTGTTTGTATGTTTTTGGTTTTATGTATGTGTATGTGTGTGCTTGTATGTATATGTCTGTTTACGTGTGTGTTTGTGTGTGCTTTTATGTGTGTATATATTTGTGTATGTACAGGTATGATTTGGTGTGTGTGTATATATATGTGTGTGCGTATGTTTGTGTCTGTGTGTAAATCTACACTGCTTAATTGTGCCCAGAATGTCAAACTTCAAACATCTGTTACCACATTGTTAATATCTTTCTTTTCTATTTTCATTCATTCTTTTTTCATTCTTTTTTCATTCTTTTTTCATTCTTTCACTTATTCACTCGTTCGTTTTTGTTTTTTTTCTTTCCTTTTTCCTTTCTTTTAAGTCATTTATCTTCTTTCTTTCTTTTTTTTAACTGAACGTTCTTTCTGTCTTTCTTTCTTTCTCGACTTCTTTCTTTATTTCTTAATTGATCTTTCTTTCTTTCTTTCTTTCCCGACATTTTCCTTTCTTTCTTTCTCGACTTTTTTCTTTCTTTCTTTCTTTCTTCCTTTCTCGACTCTTTTCTTTATTTCTTAATTGATCTTTCTTTCTTTCTTTCTTTCTTTCCCGACTTTTTCCTTTCTTTCTTTCTTTCTTTGCCAACTCTTTTCATTATTTCTTAATTGACCTTTCTTTCTTTCTTTCTTTCTTTCTTTCTTTCTTTCCCGACTTTTTCCTTTCTTTCTGTCTTTCTTTCTTTCTTTCTTTTTCTTTCCCGACTTTTTTCCTTCTTTTTTCCCGACTTCTTTCTTTCTTTCTTTCCCGACTTTTTCCTTTCTTTCTTTCTTCTTTCCCGACTTTTTTCCTTCTTTTTTTCCCGACTTCTTTCTTTCTTTCTTTCTTTCTTTTTTAATTGACCTTTCTTTCTTTCTTTCTTTCTTTCTTTCTTAATTGACCTTTCTTTCTTTCTTTCTTTCTTTCTTTGTATCCTCATTTTTTCTTTTTCTTTCCATTCATCCGCTCTCTCTTACCTTTTTGACTTCGTCAATTATTTTCCGAAAAAACAAACCGATTTTTATTACAGTTAGATTTACATCACCCCAGTAATAGCCAAGAGTGAAAGAAAGAAAGAAAAAAGTAAAAAAGAAAGAATTAAAACCCATCTTTGACAAACCAGAAAAACTACGTATTCTTTCTCATGCCTAGTCGGCTGAAGCTGTAAAATACGCTTGCTGCATCTCTACAGAGAAGAACCCCACCCCCAACCAACGAGTGTCTTTGATATGACACTAAACTGATGGTGAGACTGTAGTGCAGGAGCTTTGGGGAATTTATAGTACCCCTTCATTGCCATTACTCTCAGATCCACCCTGACCCGGAGTGGTAGTACCTGTTAGAACCTCATTTATGAGTCAAAAAGAACTGTTTAATCATTTATTATACTTGAAACTATCCGTGTGCAAACAAATGAGCTCTGGCATGTTTAAAAATAAAGATACCATCAAACTATTGGCTAAGAAATCGTATATATATATTTTTTTTTTTTTTTCAAGTGGAGTTTAACAGGTCTAATTTCGGAGTTTACCTTCTCCAAGACTGGTTGCCTAACCAAGATTAAAAAGCCCGGTCTGCCCTACTATTTACCATAGATGGAGGGAGAATAGTTGGATTCATACGTTTCCCAAGTGTATCAACGCTTTGAAAATGCAAACACCCTCGTCCAGAATTTGAACTCGGGTCTCCGTGTCCGTTTTCTTACGACGGTAACTATTACATTTTTTTTCATCCCACAACGTGTGAAAGCACGTGCGATACCCTACCCTCATCAGCCGCCAACCAGGGGTAATAACACAGTTTCGGTAACTCAAGGCAGTACTGCCACTCCTGGCGCTACCAAGCAGCTTTTGCCACCGGACAGGGTATTTAAGAGAATTATATATATATATATATATATATATATGTATATATATATATATATATATATATATATGCGCTAGATCAACTAAAAGCAGAGATTACATTGTACGTTCATCTTCATTTTTAGTGCAGTTTGTGATTTTTAAAAACGCGTTTACTTTTACATCTGGACCTTTTTATTCTGATATATATATATATATATATATATATATATATATATATATATTAGAATAAAAAGATCTAGATGGGGATTTGTTTTGAAGTTATTTATTCTTGTTCTCTTTCATTACTCCTTTCTCCCCAAATAATCCATGACAGCTGATATGCCACAAAGTTTGACTGACCACCAATCTGAGTGTTCGTGTGAGTGTGGATGTATGTGTGAAAGAAGAATATATTTAAAGGATATATTTATATATAAATAATATATCAATGTTTAATGATGCGGAGTTTTACCAACTATTCTTAGTTTGATGGTATCTCATTTCAAAACATAAAGCTCTCCATATTGATTTAGCAATCGTATCTATTTATCTTTGATCATATATATCTTTGTATCTGTGTGTCTGTCTGCCATGTCGGACGAGCTTTAATACACTGATTATATTTCACGTAGAAGGGTAAGACCTCCTACCAAAGAAGGGTGTCCCAGATATGACACTAAACTGCATTTGATGGTGAGGTAGGAGATCTGAAGTACGCCTTCATTGCCATTACTCCCAGGTTTACCCTGATAGTACCTGTTAGGGTCCCATGTGTAGGTCAAATAGATCTATTCAAAAATCATTTATATTTGATAGGAATACTTGATACCATATAACTGTGAATTATTTAAGCTATAATTGTTTATTAATGGTTATTATAATTAGTTACTGGACATTATCATGATGGTTAGAGTGTTCGCCAATGGTCCGAGAGACCTGGGTTCAATCCCAGATCGAGTCATACCAAAAGCTCAAAAATGGTACTTGATACCTACATGCTTAACACTCAGCAATATAAGGTAGGGATCAAGAGTAAAGTGGAGCAATCCAGGGAAATGAGTAGTGCCTTCCCCTACATCTCGATGTAGTAGCTATTGAAAAGGGAGCCTCCGGGTCACCCTGGACTAAGGTCGTCAACTTTACTAATAATTAGTTACTTGAAACCATATAACCGTGTACAAACAATGACTATTATTAAATAGGAATAATTACTTGAAATAATATGATTATTAGTATTACATAGGAATACTTGAAATCATACAACAGTGTGCAAATTATTTGCATTTGATAGGAATACTTGATACTAAATAACTGTATTTACATTAAGAATAGTAACAATCCAGTCGGCTGTGGCTGTAGAATACACCAACAACATCTCTGCAACGAGTATCCTTGATAAATAATCTGATGGTGAGGTTCCTGTAATGCTGGAGCTTTGGGGTATGCGAAGTACCCTTTCATTACCATCACTCCCTGATTCACTCTAGCCATGAGTGGTAGCACCTGGTAGGGTCCTATCTATCGGTCAAATATAACTGTTTGACATTTAAACTGAGTGCAAACAAATGACTTATGGTAAATTGAATTGTTTGAAATAGATCTGTTTGATCATTTAACTGTGTATAAACAAATAACTGATGTTTTATTGAATTGTAAGTTATACATAGCAATACTTGGAACCATTTAACTTTATTGACTCATGCTAAATTGAATTGTTAGAAATAGAACTGTTTGATCATTTAAATGTGTATCAACAAAATGTGTTTCATCATCATCATCATCATTTCATGCCGCCACGACCCTCTCCCGTCACCCATCTCTATCGTCCATCGCTCCCGGTAGGTCTTCAAGGCTACATCCTGTATTGGCACAGAGCTGTTATATATAAATTCTAGCTGGTTTTGCTCGTCCGTGTGAATAAGTCCTTAGGAGTATGTCATTTATGAGTTCGCCCTTACTTCTCCTGCAGTGTCCCGCATGTCTGGTTCGTTTAACTTGGATAGTTTTCGTGATGAGTGGTAAGTGGCTGTACAGATGCTGCGTTGTGGGGTGCTGCCTCAAGGACTTGTTTGATATTACTCGCAGCATTCTTGTGTAATTGTTGTCAAGCTTTTTCTCCATACGTTTAGTCAGCGTCTATGTTGTGCATCCATATAGCAGTATCGACACGACCGCAGCTTGGAAAAAACTGCGTTTTATTTTATCGGCCAGGTCTGACTTCCATTTTAATATATATGTATAAACAGGATTTAACTTAAAATAACTTACAATGGTTGATATGCTATAAACCCAAACTAAACCAAAGAATAGTTTCCCGGAGCTATAATTGACTGCTTAGGATTATTATTAGTTACTTGAAACCAAATAATTTTGTGCGAACGAATGACAATCATTAAATAGAAATAATTACTGGAAATTACATGATTATTAGTATTAGATAGGAATACTTGATGCCGTATAACTGTGTGCAAATTATTTGTATTAGATAGGAATACTTGAAATTATGTAACTGTGTGCAAACAAACGATTATTATAACTGTAAATGGCGGCGTAAAAATCGATTATTTAAACCTGAAAAAAATCTCTACAAATTTCTAATACAAGGACACATGGACGTGCCAGTGTTGGCCGACCAGCGAGAACTCATCTACATCAGCTCAGTGCAGACACAAGATGTAGTCTGGAAGGCAAGGACGAGAGAGAGAGAGGGGGGGGAGGGAATCCGTACTTGCAGTGTATAAATTTTTAGATTGTTAGGTTGGTTGGCTTTTATGACATTTCAACCATTGTTGGTTATTTAATGCCAGCAAACCTTGTAGGTTATTTTTAATGCCAAATCCTTTTTATACATTCATGTTAAATATATACGATTTGGTTTGGTTTAGTTTTATGGCATATCAACCATTGTAGGTTATTTAATGCCAAATCCTCTTTATACATATATATCAAATATATATGTTATGGTTTAGTTGAGTTTGGTTTTATGGCATATCAACCATTGTAGGTTATTTTTAATGCCAAATCCTCTTTATACATATATATTAAATATATAGGATTTGGTTTGGTTGGGTTTTATGGCATATCAACACTTGTAAGTTATTTAATGCCAAATCTTCTGTATACATATATATCAAATATATATGTTATGGTTTGGTTGGGTTTTATGGCATATCAACCCTTGTAAGTTATTTAATGCCAAATCTTCTTTATACATATATATTGAATATATATGATATGGTTTGGTTGGGTTTTATGGCATATCAACCCTTGTAAGTTATTTAATGCCAAATCTTCTTTATACATATATATTGAATATATATGATATGGTTTGGTTGGGTTTTATGGCATATCAACCATTGTAAGTTATTTAATGCCAAATCTTCTTTATACATATATATTGAATATATATGATATGGTTTGGTTGGGTTTTATGGCATATCAACCCTTGTAAGTTATTTAATGCCAAATCTTCTTTATACATATATATTGAATATATATGATTTGGTTTGGTTGGGTTTTATGGCATATCAACCCTTGTAAGTTATTTAATGCCAAATCTTCTTTATACATATATATTGAATATATATGATATGGTTTGGTTGGGTTTTATGGCATATCAACCATTGTAAGTTATTTAATGCCAAATCTTCTTTATACATATATATTGAATATATATGATATGGTTTGGTTGGGTTTTATGGCATATCAACCCTTGTAGGTTATTTAATGCCAAATCTTCTTTATACATATATATTGAATATATATGATATGGTTTGGTTGGGTTTTATGGCATATCAACCATTGTAGGTTATTTAATGCCAAATACTGTTCTTACATATATATTAAATATATGATTTGTAAGCGAATAGTTTGTTGGTAACATCTTTAGATAAGAACTTGTTTGTCAGTACACTACTAAATGGTTTCAAGATTTGCTATGTAATACTAATAATTCCGTTTGACATCAATAATTTGTTCGCACACATTTAAATGTTTTCATGTTTAGATGATTGAATATTTCTATTTGACCCATAGATGCAACGCTAACACATACTACTCTACTAGGTCAGAGTGGACCTGGGAGTAATGACAATGAAGGGGTACTCCACATTCCAAAAGTGGAGCCTAACCATCAGATGGTTTAGTGCCATATCCAGGACATTCATTGCAGGGAGGTCTTAACCTTCTGCATAGATGCAGTTGGTGTATTCTACAGCCTTAGTCGTATTACAAATGAATTCTTGATACTATACAACGATAAATTGTTTGTAGGAAGAATAACTATTAGACCTTTGTTTATTAAGGATTATTATTAATTATATGAAATCATATATCTGTGTGCAAACAAATAATTATTATTGAATAGAAATAATTACTTGAAACGGTATAATTATTAGTATTAGATATAAATACTTGAAACCATAAAACTAAGAATATAATTAACTATGAGCAAAGCAAAAACAACAAAAATAAAAATAAAAAACGAAACAGAAAACAAAACTAAACAAAAGCTGTTAAGAAACAAAGACACAAAAACAGAAAATATAAGCATACAAGGATTGCGATTCCATAACCTTTAGGTATAAAACAACCATTGACAAGTTATCATGCCGTTAATAACTAGTAATCAACCTACCTTTTTGACGACCCGTTATTTTCTCCCTTTTTGCTTTATATATCTTTTCTTTCTCTTTCAGTTTCTTCCTCCACCATCTTTGCAAACTTTCTTTCTTTTCTCTTTACACGACCCCCCTTTTTTTCTTTTTCATCTTTCATTTTTCTTTTCTTATTCGTCTCTTTATTCTGTTGCAATTCTTCTTCAATTTTCATTCTTTCTTTCCTTTCTCCTTCAATTTCTTCCGCCACCATCTTTGCAAGATTTCTTTCTTTTCTCTTTACACAACCCCCCCTTTTTTTTCTTTTTCATTTTTCTTTTCTTATTCGTCTCTTTATTTTATTGCAATTCCTTTTCAATTTTCTTTCTTTCTTTCATTTCTTTCCTTTCTCTTTCAATTTCTTCCTCCGCCATCTTTCCAATCTTTCTTTCTTTTCTCCTACATGACCCCGCCTTTTTTTCTTTTTCATCTTTCATTTTTCTTTTCTTATTCGTCTCTTTATTCTGTTGCAATTCCTCTTCAATTTTCTTTCTTTCTTTCATTTATTTCCTTTCTCTTTCATTTTCTTTCTCCACCATCTTTGCAATCTTTCTTTCTTTTCTCTTTACATGACCCCGCCTTTTTTTTCTTTTTCATCTTTCATTTTTCTTTTCTTATTCGTCTCTTTATTCTATTGCAATTCCTCTTCAATTTTCTTTCTTTCTTTCCTTTCTTTAGCACATCATTTTTCGTATTCTTTTTTCCCGCCTTCTTCTACCCTAGGTCTAAGTTTGCTTACCATCCTTGCTGTTCCTAATTTGTCACCAATTTATGTAGTGGATAGGCTCATCACTGCCTTAACTTTTAATTTTGCTTAAGTTTGCTTTCAGTCCCTACTTTTCCTAAGTGGTAAGCCATCGAAGTAGTATTCAGGGTCATTATTGCTTTAATTTTAGTTTACCAAGGTTTGCTCAATCTGGCGCACGGGTTCTACTATTCTTAAGTGCTCCTCATCTAAGTCATAACTAGGCTTCTTATCATTGCCTCAACTTTTTATTTACTAAGTTTTCCTTAATCAGGTACATTGGTTGCTTATAGTTCCTGCTGTTCCTAAGTGGTCACTTATTTAAGTAGTGACCCGGTTCATCATTGCTTTAATTTATTGTTGTGGCACCGGAAAGGGTCACTAATGAAAACGCAAACACAGATATTATATAACAGATTATATTACACAAGAAGGATAGAGTTACATAGAAAAGGTAAGAAGTTTCGTACTGTTCGGATAACACCGATATTGATCTGCGGTATTTGATGACCGCCCCATCCAACGGACATGTGTGGCACAATGCCTTTTTTATCGTGGGTTCGAGCACAGGGCTGTAGCCCACACGCGCCCGGCATTCCCAAAAATGTCTACGGCCCCGTCGGCATTCCCCTTATTAGGGGCGCCTCAGGCGCCGGGCGATTAACCCAACCCTCCCGAAGGAGCCGTGCCGCAGATAACACGGCCGGCCGAAGTGCTACCCGGCAACTGGAGAGGTGTCAGATCGAGATTGATCTGCGGTATTTGATGCACGCCCCACCTTACGGGCATGTATGGCACAAGGCCTTTTTTGGGTGGGACCGGGCGCAGGGCCGTAGCCCACACGCGTCTGGAGTCGGCATTCCCCTTGTTAGGGGCGCCTCAGGCGCCGGGCAATGAACCCAACCCTCCCGAAGGAGGTAAAAGCCTGGGGGGAAGGCCCCCTGAGGCCGAAGGAAATCTCCAGGTACCGAGACACACTCGGCCAGATCCGTGCCGCAGATAACACGGCCGGCCGAAGTGCTACCCGGCAACTGGAGAGGTGTCAGATCGAGATTGATCTGCCTCTTTGGCAGTGAAATTCCTCAGTACTAATAACGGTGAGAAGAGTCCATTATGGTGAGATGGGTTAGGCTTCCACACAACCCCTCCCCCAAGCTTTTTACTTCGTAAAAGTGCTGTTAATATTTTTTTCTTTTTGGGTCGATCATCAACGGGTCGGTGAATTTCCTTTTTCTCCTTGACCGACGTATTTCAGGTGTTGATTGGGGAGGATCTAAATCGAACATGTCAAAAATGGTGTCTATTGGCTCTTCTGTTAGTGGTACGTCGTCGGAGTCGTTCAAACAGCGTTTCTGTAACTGGTTCTGGTGTCTCTTATGTGTGTATTTGGGTCCTTCTACAATGTACACCATATCACCAATTCTTTTTTTAATTATTCCACGTTCCCAAAAGGACGTGTTATTTTGATATCTTTTAAAGTAAATTTTTTCTCCCGGGTTGAACCTTTTTTTAGGCGCTAATGTGGTCTTTCATAGCTTATTTTCTTTCGGGAGTAGCTTATCGAAGACGGATCTTATCTTTCTGGCAAAGATCGTCTCGGCTTGTGAGACTGTCAGTGGTGTATTGGGATTGGGTGTGATTCTGTTTACCTGCAGAAATTGCTGTAGTGCCCTGTCCGTCGGGGTACCTGATGCTTTTTTTAATTGCTCGCTTTAACGTGTCTACAAAACGTTCAGCCTTGCCGTTTGATCTTGGGTGATATTACGGTGTGGTTATGTGCTTTATTTGGAAGATTTTGCAGAACTCCTTGAATTCGACTGATGTGAATTGGCTTCCATTGTCGCTGACCACACAATCTACTACACCGAACCGCGCAAATAGTTCATGTAGGAACCCAATAGTTGTCCCCGTAGTAGGTCTTCTGCATCTGAGAACCTCAGGCCATTTAGAGTAACTATCCACTACAATTAGGTAGTAGAAATCTTCCAGGGGACCCGCAAAATCAATATTTATCCTCGACCAAGGTTGTTCTGTTTTTGGCCAAGGTTTGAAAGTAGTGGGGGTGCTTTTGCCGCTAAGGCACAGCCTTTACATTTTTCGATCATATCCCTAATGTCGTTATCCATCTTCGGCCAATAAACATAGCTTCTCATGAGACTCTTCATTCCATAAAGTAGAATGCATTACGGCCGAAGCTGAAAAAAATTAAGATGGAACTAAAAGGTAGTTTCCCCGAAGTATTTTCAGCTGGTCTTGGCAAATGTACTAAAATTAAGGCAAAATTTAAACTGAAAGAAAATACACGCCCCATTTTTAGAAAGAAGCGAAACGTACCGTTCGACACGACCGAAGAAATAAATAAAGAGCTAGACAGATTAGTGAATATGGACATATTATCGAAAGTGGAATTCAGCGAATGGGCTGCTCCAACGGTATAAGAAAAAAAAAATCTAAGGAAATCCGGGTATGCGCAGATTTTTCTACAGGATTGAACGCTGCACTCAAGGATAACCACTATCCACTCCCCAGCCCAGAAGAGGTTTTTAATAAATTAAATGGAGGAAAAGTCTTTTCAAAAATTGACTTTAGCGAGGCCTACCTCCAGATTCCAGCAGAAGAAAATAGCTCTGTATTAAACTACTCTGTATTGACACACACTGAGGGCTGTACAAATTTGGCAGACTAGTGTTTGGAATAAAAGTCGCACCGGCTATCTTCCAACAGGTGATGGACACCATGCTGGGCGGCTTTGTCTTCACTTTCACTTATCTTGATATTGTAAAACGAAGGAGCTACACAGAGGACATTTAAACAAGGTTTTCGCACAAATACGGGAATTTGGTTTCAAGGTAAAGGAAGCAAAATGTCATTTCTTTATGAACAAAATCAAATATCTGGGATTTATCATTGACAAAGACGGGAGACGTCCCGACCCCGAAAGGGCTACAGCTATCAAGGATATGCCCGCCCCTGATAATGTTACGGCATGACAGAGCTTCCTTGGACTTGCAAACGACTACCAAAGTTTCATAAAAAATTTGCACGATCTCCGCGCCCCGCTAAACGAACAACTAAAAAAAAGATAAAAAGTGGAGATGGATGCCCAAATGTCAAACAGCATTTGACCAAATTAAAAAGGCATTAACATCTGATCTTTTTCTCACGCATTATGACCCAAAACTGGAGATTATTGTCGCAACCGATGCCAGCTCGTATGGGGTTGGTGCGTGTATCCTACATAAAATGCCCGATGGGACAAAAAAGCCAATAGTCCAAGCATTTAGAACCCAGATTGAAAAGGAGGCCTTGGAAATAATATTTGCAGTGAAAAAATTTCACCGATACTTGCATGGCAGATTTTTTACTCTACAAACAGACCATTAACCCCTTTTGCTTGATGGAGAGTCCCTTTTTTCGTTCGAGTTCCTCGTCGCCAGTATGTTGTGGCCCCGGAAAGGGTCACTAATGAAAACGCAAACACGGATATTAGATAGAGTTACACAGAAAAGGTAAGAAGTCTCGTACTGTTCGGATAACACCGATATTGATCTGCCTCTCTGGCATCGAAATCTCTAGTACTAATAACGGTGAGAAGAGTTCATTATGGTGAGATGGGTAAGGGTCCCACAACACTTATTTACAAAGTTTCCCTTATTCTGGCCCACGGATTGCTTACAGTCCCTGAACTGAATTAATTATAGCTTGTTTCCAAGTGGCCTTCTCTTCTGGTAGAACTTAACCTCAAAACCTAAAAGGAATAAAGGCTGGTTTATTGCCTGGCGCCTGAGGCGCCCATGAAATCAAAACATTTTCTAAAAACTTCTTCTCGGGTGGTTCTCTTCCGGTGGAGTTCTTCACATTAAACCGACCTTGTGTCACATTCTAGACTCAGGCTAATTTTCTAAAGATTTTCTTAAACCTTTTGTCGCATCCTGACTGTGGCAAAGGGCTTGGATAAATATACTTAGCCCCAACTGTTCCTAAGTGGTTACCCATCTAAAAAGTAACCTGGGGCGTCCATACCCGAACTTCTTAGTTTCTAAACTTACTTTTGTCTTCCTCTCTTCCCCATTAATTCTTTTTTCTCTTTTCCAATCCTCTCTACAATACTTCTTTCTTTCATTCATTCATTCTTTCTTTCTTTCTTTCTTTCTTTCTTTCTTCACACTTCTTATTTTTAGTTATGCATTCTTTAGTCTCCCTCTCTTTTCCATTACCTCTTTTACTTTCTTTTCCAATCCTCTCTACAATTTTTCATTCTTTCTTTCTTTCTTTCTTTCATTCTTACTTTCTTTCTTTCTTTCTTTCATTCTTTCTTTCTTTCTTTCTTTCTTTACACTTCTTATTTTTAGTTAAGCTTTCTGTAGTCTCCCTCTCTTTTCCATTACTTCTTTTACTTTCTTTTCCAATCCTCTCTTCTATCTTTCTTTCTTTCTTTCTTTCTTTCTTTACACTTCTTTTTTTTAGTTAAGCTTTCTTTAGTCTCCCTCTCTTTTCCATTACTTCTTTTACTTTCTTTTCCAATCCTCTCTACAATTTTTCATTCTTTCTTTCTTTCTTTCCTTTATTCTTTCTTTCTTTCTTTCTTTCTTTCTTTCTTTCTTTCATTCTTTCTTTCTTTCCACTTCTTATTTTTAGTTAAGCTTTCTTTAGTCTCCCTCTCTTTTCCATTACTTCTTTTACTTTCTTTTCCAATCCTCTCTTCTATCTTTCGTTCTTTCATTCTTTCTTTCTTTCTTTCTTTACACTTCTTATTTTTAGTTAAGCTTTCTGTAGTCTCCCTCTCTTTTCCATTACTTCTTTTACTTTCTTTTCCAATCCTCTCTTCTATCTTTCTTTCTATCATTCTTTCTTTCTTTCTTTCTTTCTTTCTTTCTTTCTTCACACTTCTTATTTTTAGTTAAGCTTTCTGTAGTCTCCCTCTCTTTTCCATTACTTCTTTTACTTTCTTTTCCAATCCTCTCTTCTATCTTTCTTTCTTTCATTCTTTCTTTCTTTCTTTCTTTCATTCTTTCTTTCTTTCTTTCTTTCTTTACACTTCTTATTTTTAGTTAAGCTTTCTTTAGTCTCCCTCTCTTTTCCATTACTTCTTTTACTTTCTTTTCCAATCCTCTCTACAATTTTTCTTTCTTTCATTCTTTCTTTCTTTCTTTCTTTCATTCTTTCTTTCTTTCTTTCATTCTTTCTTTCTTTCTTTCTTTCTTTCCACTTCTTATTTTTAGTTAAGCTTTCTTTAGTCTCCCTCTCTTTTCCATTACTTCATTTACTTTCTTTTCCAATCCTCTCTACAATTTTTCATTCTTTCTTTCTTTCTTTCTTTCTTTCTTTCATTCTTTCATTCTTTCTTTCTTTCTTTCTTTACACTTCTTATTTTTAGTTAAGCTTTCTTTAGTCTCCCTCTCTTTTCCATTACTTCTTTTACTTTCTTTTCCAATCCTCTCTACAATTTTTCTTTCTTTCATTCTTTCTTTCTTTCTTTCTTTCTTTCTTTCTTTCTTTCTTTCATTCTTTCTTTCTTTCTTTCATTCTTTCTTTCTTTCTTTCTTTCTTTCTTTCTTTCCCCTTCTTATTTTTAGTTAAGCTTTCTTTAGTCTCCCTCTCTTTTCCATTACTTCTTTTACTTTCTTTTCCAATCCTCTCTACAATTTTTCTTTCTTTCAGTCTTTCTTTCTTTCTTTCTTTCTTTCTTTCTTTCTTTCTTTCTTTCTTTCTTTCTTTCTTTACACTTCTTATTATAAGTTAAGCTTTCTTTAGTCTCCCTCTCTTTTCCATTACTTCTTTTACTTTCTTTTCCAATCCTCTCTACAATTTTTCTTTCTTTCATTCTTTCTTTCTTTCTTTCTTTCTTTCTTTTTTCTTTCTTTCTTCCATTCTTTCTTTCTTTCTTTCTTTACACTTCTTATTTTTAGTTAAGCTTTCTTTAGTCTCCCTCTCTTTTCCATTACTTCTTTTACTTTCTTTTCCAATCCTCTCTACTATCTTTCTTTCTTTCTTTCTTTCTTTCTTTCTTTATTTCTTTCTTTCTTCCATTCTTTCTTTCTTTCTTTCTTTCTTTCTTTCCACTTCTTATTTTTAGTTAAGCTTTCTTTAGTCTCCCTCTCTTTTCCATTACTTCTTTTACTTTCTTTTCCAATCCTCTTTACAATTTTTCTTTCTTTCTTTCTTTCTTTCTTTCATTCTTTCTTTCATTCTTTCTTTCTTTCTTTTTTTACACTTCTTATTTTTAGTTAAGCTTTCTTTAGTCTTCCTCTCTTTTCCATTACTTCTTTTACTTTCTTTTCCAATCCTCTCTACAATTTTTCTTTCTTTCATTCTTTCGTTCTTTCTTTCTTTCATTCTTTCTTTCTTTCATTCTTTCTTTCATTCTTTCTTTCTTTCTTTCTTTACACTTCTTATTATAAGTTAAGCTTTCTTTAGTCTCCCTCTTATTTCCATTACTTCTTTTACTTTCTTTTCCAATGCTCTCTACAATTTTTCTTTCTTTCATTCTTTCGTTCTTTCTTTCATTCTTTCTTTCTTTCTTTCATTCTTTCTTTCTTTCATTCTTTCTTTCATTCTTTCTTTCTTTCTTTCTTTACACTTCTTATTTTTAGTTAAGCTTTCTTTAGTCTCCCTCTCTTTTCCATTAGTTCTTTTACTTTCTTTTCCAATCCTCTTTACAATTTTTCTTTCTTTCGTTCTTTCTTTCTTTCTTTCATTCATTCTTTCTTTCTTTCATTCTTTCTTTCTTTCTTTCTTTCTTTTATTCTTTCTTTCTTTCTTTCTTTCTTTCATTATTTCTTTCATTCTTTCTTTTTTTACACTTCTTATTTTTAGTTAAGCTTTCTTTTGCCTCCCTCTCTTTTCCATTACTTCTTTTACTTTCTTTTCCAATCCTCTCTACAATTTTTCTTTCTTTCATTCTTTCTTTCTTTCTTTCTTTCATTCTTTCTTTCTTTCTTTCTTTCTTTCTTTACACTTCTTATTTTTAGTTAAGCTTTCTTTAGTCTCCCTCTCTTTTCCATTACTTCATTTACTTTCTTTTCCAATCCTCTCTACAATTTTTCATTCTTTCTTTCTTTCTTTCTTTCTTTCTTTCATTCTTTCATTCTTTCTTTCTTTCTTTCTTTCTTTCTTTACACTTCTTATTTTTAGTTAAGCTTTCTTTAGTCTCCCTCTCTTTTCCATTAGTTCTTTTACTTTCTTTTCCAATCCTCTCTACAATTTTTCTTTCTTTCATTCTTTCTTTCTTTCTTTCTTTCTTTCTTTCTTTCTTTCTTTCATTCTTTCTTTCTTTCTTTCATTCTTTCTTTCTTTCTTTCTTTCTTTCTTTCCACTTCTTATTTTTAGTTAAGCTTTCTTTAGTCTCCCTCTCTTTTCCATTACTTCTTTTACTTTCTTTTCCAATCCTCTCTACAATTTTTCTTTCTTTCAGTCTTTCTTTCTTTCTTTCTTTCTTTCTTTCTTTCTTTCTTTCTTTCTTCCATTCTTTCTTTCTTTCTTTCTTTACACTTCTTATTATAAGTTAAGCTTTCTTTAGTCTCCCTCTCTTTTCCATTACTTCTTTTACTTTCTTTTCCAATCCTCTCTACAATTTTTCTTTCTTTCATTCTTTCTTTCTTTCTTTCTTTCTTTCTTTCTTTCTTTCTTTCTTTCTTTTTTCTTTCTTTCTTCCATTCTTTCTTTCTTTCTTTCTTTACACTTCTTATTTTTAGTTAAGCTTTCTTTAGTCTCCCTCTCTTTTCCATTACTTCTTTTACTTTCTTTTCCAATCCTCTCTACTATCTTTCTTTCTTTCTTTCTTTCTTTCTTTCTTTATTTCTTTCTTTCTTCCATTCTTTCTTTCTTTCTTTCTTTCTTTCCACTTCTTATTTTTAGTTAAGCTTTCTTTAGTCTCCCTCTCTTTTCCATTACTTCTTTTACTTTCTTTTCCAATCCTCTTTACAATTTTTCTTTCTTTCTTTCTTTCTTTCTTTCATTCTTTCTTTCATTCTTTCTTTCTTTCTTTTTTACACTTCTTATTTTTAGTTAAGCTTTCTTTAGTCTTCCTCTCTTTTCCATTACTTCTTTTACTTTCTTTTCCAATGCTCTCTACAATTTTTCTTTCTTTCATTCTTTCGTTCTTTCTTTCTTTCATTCTTTCTTTCTTTCATTCTTTCTTTCATTCTTTCTTTCTTTCTTTCTTTACACTTCTTATTTTTAGTTAAGCTTTCTTTAGTCTCCCTCTTATTTCCATTACTTCTTTTACTTTCTTTTCCAATGCTCTCTACAATTTTTCTTTCTTTCATTCTTTCGTTCTTTCTTTCATTCTTTCTTTCTTTCTTTCATTCTTTCTTTCTTTCATTCTTTCTTTCATTCTTTCTTTCTTTCTTTCTTTCTTTACACTTCTTATTTTTAGTTAAGCTTTCTTTAGTCTCCCTCTCTTTTCCATTAGTTCTTTTACTTTCTTTTCCAATCCTCTTTACAATTTTTCTTTCTTTCGTTCTTTCTTTCTTTCTTTCATTCATTCTTTCTTTCTTTCATTCTTTCTTTCTTTCTTTCTTTCTTTTATTCTTTCTTTCTTTCTTTCTTTCTTTCATTATTTCTTTCATTCTTTCTTTTTTTACACTTCTTATTTTTAGTTAAGCTTTCTTTTGCCTCCCTCTCTTTTCCATTACTTCTTTTACTTTCTTTTCCAATCCTCTCTACAATTTTTCTTTCTTTCATTCTTTCTTTCTTTCTTTCTTTCTTTCTTTCATTCTTTCTTTCTTTCTTTCTTTCTTTACACTTCTTATTTTTAGTTAAGCTTTCTTTAGTCTCCCTTTCTTTTCCATTACTTCTTTTACTTTCTTTTCCAATCCTCTCTACAATTTTTCTTTCTTTCATTCTTTCTTTCTTTCTTTCTTTCTTTCATTCTTTCTTTCTTTCTTTCTTTCTTTACACTTCTTATTTTTAGTTAAGCTTTCTTTAGCCTCCCTCTCTTTTCCATTACTTCTTTTACTTTCTTTTCCAATCCTCTCTACAATTTTTCTTTCTTTCATTCTTTCTTTCTTTCTTTCTTTCTTTCTTTCTTTCATTCTTTCTTTCTTTCTTTCATTCTTTCTTTCTTTCTTTCTTTCTTTCTTTCCACTTCTTATTTTTAGTTAAGCTTTCTTTAGTCTCCCTCTCTTTTCCATTACTTCTTTTACTTTCTTTTCCAATCCTCTCTACAATTTTTCTTTCTTTCAGTCTTTCTTTCTTTCTTTCTTTCTTTCTTTCTTTCTTTCTTTCTTCCATTCTTTCTTTCTTTCTTTCTTTACACTTCTTATTATAAGTTAAGCTTTCTTTAGTCTCCCTCTCTTTTCCATTACTTCTTTTACTTTCTTTTCCAATCCTCTCTACAATTTTTCTTTCTTTCATTCTTTCTTTCTTTCTTTCTTTCTTTCTTTCTTTCTTTCTTTTTTCTTTCTTTCTTCCATTCTTTCTTTCTTTCTTTCTTTACACTTCTTATTTTTAGTTAAGCTTTCTTTAGTCTCCCTCTCTTTTCCATTACTTCTTTTACTTTCTTTTCCAATCCTCTCTACTATCTTTCTTTCTTTCTTTCTTTCTTTCTTTCTTTCTTTATTTCTTTCTTTCTTCCATTCTTTCTTTCTTTCTTTCTTTCTTTCCACTTCTTATTTTTAGTTAAGCTTTCTTTAGTCTCCCTCTCTTTTCCATTACTTCTTTTACTTTCTTTTCCAATCCTCTTTACAATTTTTCTTTCTTTCTTTCTTTCTTTCTTTCATTCTTTCTTTCATTCTTTCTTTCTTTCTTTTTTTACACTTCTTATTTTTAGTTAAGCTTTCTTTAGTCTTCCTCTCTTTTCCATTACTTCTTTTACTTTCTTTTCCAATCCTCTCTACAATTTTTCTTTCTTTCATTCTTTCGTTCTTTCTTTCTTTCATTCTTTCTTTCTTTCATTCTTTCTTTCATTCTTTCTTTCTTTCTTTCTTTACACTTCTTATTTTTAGTTAAGCTTTCTTTAGTCTCCCTCTTATTTCCATTACTTCTTTTACTTTCTTTTCCAATGCTCTCTACAATTTTTCTTTCTTTCATTCTTTCGTTCTTTCTTTCATTCTTTCTTTCTTTCTTTCATTCTTTCTTTCTTTCATTCTTTCTTTCATTCTTTCTTTCTTTCTTTCTTTACACTTCTTATTTTTAGTTAAGCTTTCTTTAGTCTCCCTCTCTTTTCCATTAGTTCTTTTACTTTCTTTTCCAATCCTCTTTACAATTTTTCTTTCTTTCGTTCTTTCTTTCTTTCTTTCATTCATTCTTTCTTTCTTTCATTCTTTCTTTCTTTCTTTCTTTCTTTTATTCTTTCTTTCTTTCTTTCTTTCTTTCATTATTTCTTTCATTCTTTCTTTTTTTACACTTCTTATTTTTAGTTAAGCTTTCTTTTGCCTCCCTCTCTTTTCCATTACTTCTTTTACTTTCTTTTCCAATCCTCTCTACAATTTTTCTTTCTTTCATTCTTTCTTTCTTTCTTTCTTTCTTTCTTTCATTCTTTCTTTCTTTCTTTCTTTCTTTACACTTCTTATTTTTAGTTAAGCTTTCTTTAGTCTCCCTTTCTTTTCCATTACTTCTTTTACTTTCTTTTCCAATCCTCTCTACAATTTTTCTTTCTTTCATTCTTTCTTTCTTTCTTTCTTTCTTTCATTCTTTCTTTCTTTCTTTCTTTCTTTACACTTCTTATTTTTAGTTAAGCTTTCTTTAGCCTCCCTCTCTTTTCCATTACTTCTTTTACTTTCTTTTCCAATCCTCTCTACAATTTTTCTTTCATTCTTTCATTCTTTCTTTCATTCTTTCTTTCATTCTTTCTTTCTTTCTTTCTTTCCACTTCTTATTTTTAATTAAGCTTTCTTTAGTCTCCCTCTCTTTTCCATTACTTCTTTTACTTTCTTTTCCAATCCTCTTTACAATTTTTCTTTCTTTCTTTCTTTCTTTCTTTCTTTCTTTCATTCTTTCTTTGTTTCTTTCATTCCTTCTTTCTTTTTTTACACTTCTTATTTTTAGTTAAGCTTTCTTTAGTCTCCCTCTCTTTTCCATTACTTCTTTTACTTTCTTTTCCAATCCTCTCTACAATTTTTCTTTCTTTCATTCTTTCTTTCTTTCTTTCTTTCATTCTTTCTTTCTTTCTTTCTTTCATTCTTTCTTTCTTTCATTCTTTCTTTCATTCTTTCTTTCTTTCTTTCTTTCTTTACACTTCTTTTTTTTAGTTAAGCTTTCTTTAGTCTCCCTCTCTTTTCCATTACTTCTTTTACTTTCTTTTCCAATCCTCTCTACAATTTTTCTTTCTTTCATTCTTTCTTTCTTTCTTTCTTTCATTCTTTCTTTCTTTCTTTCATTCTTTCTTTCTTTCTTTAAACTTCTTTTTTTTAGTTAGGCTTTTTATAGTCTCCCTCTCTTTTCCATTACTTCTTTTACTTTCTTTTCCAATCCTCTCTTCTATCTTTACTTCTTTCATTCTTTCTTTCTTTCTTTCTTTCATTCTTTCTTTCTTTCTTTCTTTCTTTACACTTCTTATTTTTAGTTAAGCTTTCTTTAGTCTCCCTTTCTTTTCCATTACTTCTTTTACTTTCTTTTCCAATCCTCTTTACAATTTTTCTTTCTTTCTTTCTTTCTTTCATTCTTTCTTTCTTTCTTTCTTTTTTTCGTTCTTTCTTTCTTACTTTCATTCTTTCTTTCTTTCTTTCTTTCATTCTGTCTTTCATTCTTTCTTTCTTTACACTTCTTTTTTTTAGTTAAGCTTTCTTTAGTCTCCCTCTCTTTTCCATTACTTCTTTTACTTTCTTTTCCAATCCTCTTTACAATTTTTCTTTCTTTCATTCTTTCTTTCTTTCTTTCTTTCATTCTTTCTTTTTTTCTTTCATTCTTTCTTTCTTTCTTTCTTTCTTTACACTTCTTATTTTTAATTAAGCTTTCTTTAGTCTCCCTCTCTTTTCCATTACTTCTTTTACTTTCTTTTCCAATCCTCTTTACGATTTTCTTTCTTTCTTTCTTTCTTTCTTTCTTTCTTTCATTCTTTCTTTGTTTCTTTCATTCCTTCTTTCTTTGTTTACACTTCTTATTTTTAGTTAAGCTTTCTTTAGTCTCCCTCTCTTTTCCATTACTTCTTTTACTTTCTTTTCCAATCCTCTCTACTATTTTTCTTTCTTTCATTCTATCTTTCTTTCTTTCATTCTTTCTTTCTTTCTTTCATTCCTTCTTTCTTTCTTTACAGTTCTTATTTTTAATTAAGCTTTCTTTAGTCTCCGTCTCTTTTCCATTACTTCTTTTACTTTCTTTTCCAATCCTCTTTACAATTTTTCTTTCTTTCTTTCTTTCTTTCTTTCATTCTTTCTTTCTTTCTTTCATTCCTTCTTTCTTTCTTTACAGTTCTTATTTTTACTTAAGCTTTCTTTAGTCTCCCTCTCTTTTCCATTACTTCTTTTACTTTATTTTCCAATCCTCTCTTCTATCTTTTTTTCTTTCATTCTTTCATTCCTTCTTTCTTTCTTTCTTTCTTTCTTTACACTTCTTATTTTTAGATAAGCTTTCTTTAGTCTCCCTCTCTTTTCCATTACTTCTTTTACTTTCTTTTCCAATCCTCTCTACAATCTTTCTTCTTTTCTTTCTTTCTTTCATTCTTTCTTTCTTTCATTCTTTCTTTCTTTCTTTCTTTACACTTCTTATTTTTAGTTAATCTTTCTGTAGTCTCCCTCTCTTTTCCATTACTTCTTTTACTTTCTTTTCCAATCCTCTCTTCTATCTTTCTTTCTTTCATTCTTTCTTTCTTTCTTTCTTTCTTTCTTTACACTTCTTATTTTTAGTTAAGCTTTCTTTAGTCTCCCTCTCTTTTCCATTACTTCTTTTACTTTCTTTTCCAATCCTCTCTACAATTTTTCTTTCTTTCGTTCTTTCTTTCTTTCTTTCATTCTTTCTTTCTTTCATTCTTTCTTTCTTTCTTTAAACTTCTTTTTTTTTAGTTAAGCTTTTTTTAGTCTCCCTCTCTTTTCCATTACTTCTTTTACTTTCTTTTCCAATCCTCTCTTCTATCTTTACTTCTTTCATTCTTTCTTTCTTTCTTTCATTCTTTCTTTCTTTCTTTCTTTCTTTACACTTCTTATTTTTAGTAAAGCTTTCTTTAGTCTCCCTCTCTTTTCCATTACTTCTTTTACTTTTTTTTTCAATCCTCTCTACAATCCTTCTTTCTTTCTTTCTTTCTTTCTTTCATTCTTTCTTTCTTTCTTTCTTTCTTTCCACTTCTTATTTTTAGTAAAGCTTTCTTTAGTCTCCCTCTCTTTTCCATTACTTCTTTTACTTTTTTTTTCAATCCTCTCTACAATTTTTCTTTCTTTCATTCTTTCTTTCTTTCTTTCTTTCATTCTTTTTTTCTTTCATTGATTCTTTCTTTCTTTCTTTCTTTCCACTTCTTATTTTCAGTTAAGCTTTCTTTAGTGTCCCTCTCTTTTCCATTACTTCTTTTACTTTCTTTTCCAATCCTCTCTACAATCCTTCTTTCTTTCTTTCTTTCTTTCTTTCTTTCATTCTTTCCACTTCTTATTTTTAGTAAAGCTTTCTTTAGTCTCCCTCTCTTTTCCATTACTTCTTTTACTTTTTTTTTCAATCCTCTCTACAATTTTTCTTTCTTTCATTCTTTCTTTCTTTCTTTCTTTCATTCTTTTTTTCTTTCATTCATTCTTTCTTTCTTTCTTTCTTTCCACTTCTTATTTTCAGTTAAGCTTTCTTTAGTCTCCCTTTCATTTCCATTACTTCTTTTACTTTCTTTTCCAATCCTCTCTACTATTTTTCTTTTTTTCATTCTTTCTTTCTTTCTTTATTTCATTCTTTCTCTCTTTCTTTCTTTCATTCTTTCTTTCTTTCTTTACACTTCTTATTTTTAGTTAAGCTTTCTTTAGTCTCCCTCTCTTTTCCATTACTTTTTTTACTTTCTTTTCCAATCCTCTCTACAATTTTTCTTTCTTTCATTCTTTCTTTCTTTCTTTCTTTCATTCTTTCTTTCTTTCTCTCTTCACACTTCTTATTTTTAGTTAAGCTTTATTTAGTGTCCCTCTCTTTTCCATTACTTCTTTTACTTTCTTTTCCAATCCTCTCTTCTATCTTTCTTTCTTTCATTCTTTCTTTCTTTCTTTCTTTCTTTCTTTCTTTACACTTCTTATTTTTAGTTAAGCTTTCTTTAGTCTCCCTCTCTTTTCCATTACTTCTTTTACTTTCTTTTCCAATCCTCTCTACAATTTTTCTTTCTTTTATTCTTTCTTTCTTTCTTTCTTTCTTTCTTCACACTTCTTATTTTTAGTTAAGCTTTCTTTAGTCTCCCTCTCTTTTCCATTACTTCTTTTACTTCCTTTTCCAATCCTCTCTACTTTCTTTCTTTCTTTCTTTCTTTCTTTATTTCTTTCTTTCTACTCCTTTTTTCTCTTCCTCTTTCTCTATCTGTTTTTTCTTTATTCTAACCTTTCTTTACTTGTCCACTATTTTTCCTTGTTCATTAAAATGCTGTAAGTCCATCAAAATCTTGTATCTCGTCTGAAATAAAAAAAAAAAGTCAACAAATGCTGAAATAAAGACTGACATTTTTTCAAATGTTAGCATATTGATTGTTTAGGTGACACCTGCTCCACATACAAACTTTCATCTCGGCGCACCGTCGACATACACTTGGTTCAGACATCTACAGATCGCTGATATATTCTTCCTTATTTAGCTTCGTACTTACAAGTATACGAAATGTAGTACCATAACTTTATGGCAAATCAACTACTAGATAATGGTGATCAAGTACCAAACACAGAGAAACTTCAGTTTTTAATCATATATTCGGCATTCTTATTCGTTGTATGACGGTGATTATAGGGTACATTGACCTTTAAATAACATCATATATAATCAGTTTCGGTTTCTTTGTTTAATGGCATATCAACTCTTTTTAGGTTATTTAATGCCAAACCAATTCTCCTAGAAGAACATTACTGGTACTATTTAAACCATAGCTGGGAGGATTAGGGGGTTCATACCTTTCCCATGGGTATTTCCTGGAAAGTGAACGTAATAGCGCGACTGGAGTTCGAACTCGCGTACTATGATCCCGCAGTCAATCGCTTTAACCATTACACCATAACTTTATGGCAAATCAACTACTAGATAATGGTGATCAAGTACCAAACATAGAGAAACTTCAGTTTTTAATCACATATTCGATATTCTTATTCGTTGTACGACGGTGATTTTAGGGTACATTGACCTTTAAATAACATCATATATAATCAGATCATTTTCAGCATTAGCGTGTATAAAAAGTGTTTTTTTTTAAATACAGATCTTTACTCTAAAGCTTATTGTCGGTATACATTTGAATCTTATTATTATTATTTTAATTCTGGCGAGTTTTCCATACCAGCTCTAACTGATGATATTTCATTAGAATCTGAGTGACAGCAAGTCTCTTCAGGTCTACAAGAGACCCCCCACCCGATTTTAGTAGTGCTGGGGTCTGGGTGATTTCACTTCTTCTAATCCCCCGTTCATTGAGTCTCTTTTCTAATGATTCAATTGCCCAGTCGGCTGTAGAATACACCAACTGCACCTCTGCCGAAAGGTAAAACCCCCGCAACAAGAGTCCTAGATATGACACAAAACAATCTGATGGTGAGGTTCTAGTAATGCTGGAGCTTTGGGGAATACGGAGTACTCTTTCGTTGCCATCGCCCCAAGGTCCATTCTGGCTCGTAGTGGTAGCACATAATCTATGAGTCAAATAGAACTTATACTAAACTGTATTGCTTGAAATGGAACTGTTTTGACATTTAAATTACATACTTATGCTAAACTGAATTATTTGAAATAGAACAGCTTTTGACATTGAAACTGTACTTATGCTAAACTGAATGGAACTGTTTGATTAAACTGAATAGCTTGAAATAGAAATGTTTTTGACAATTAAACTTCGTACTAATGCTAAACTGAATTATTCGAAATATGACTGTTTATTTGTATAAAAATGGATTTGGCATTAAATAACCTCCAAAGGCTGATATGCCATAAAACCTAAACAAACAAACAAACAAACAAACAAGGATTCCAATTACGAGTGGTATCACCGTCACATTCATATCCCACAATTTTTCAGCTTTCTGGCTTGGTCCGGGTATTCGTCCAGTTTTTCACTTTCTTTTATTTTCCCTTTGAGGTTTGCCGGAACAACAAAATCCACTAGATGACAAGTTCTTGTTAATTAAAATTCGGTCAGGTTATCTGGCCAGGATTCGATGATCTGGCTGTATCTTAAAGTCCCAGACAATTTATGTGTTTCATCTTCAATGACAGCTTCTGGTTTGTGCATAAAAAAAATTATCAGTATGACATAATTCCATTCTCTTGCGCATTTCCCAGTGGACCACCTTTCCTACCCAGTCATGTTTGCTCTTGTATTATCTCTGTGCCTATTTGCCACATTAATTTATTACATAACTAACAGTTTCATCTCTATCATCACTTGATATTCTACTGTGTATTATCAATTTGCTTTATTTTTGCATTATTTTCTGCTGCTGGTAAAAGAAATTCAGGAGGTGCCCGTGGTGTAATGGTTATCGTCGTAGGAAATGGACACGACGACACGAGTTCAAATCCTGGACGAGACCGATTGCATTTCACATAGCACTAATACCCGTGGGAAAGGTATGAATCCAATTATTCTCCCTCCAGCTATGGGTAAATAGTAGGGCAGACTGGGTTGTTCAGCCTTGGTAAGCAACTTGTCTAGGAGAAGGAAAACTCTGAATTCAAACCTGTTAAACTCTGTTTAAAAATTGACCTAGTGTGATATCCTGCCCGAGCGGAGGGGTTGGTAAATATGGTTAAAAGAAATTCAGTTCCTCTGTTCAAGTTTCTCTGGCAATCTCCTTAGCTTGTCGCTTGAAGTATCCGGAAAGTTGTTTTTCTTCGATTTTTTTCTTTCTAGACTTTTTGTTTCTCTGTTTTTCCTTAAGTTATTTCTGTTATTATTGCTGTTATTAGCTTCTGTAATAAATTTTTCTTGGCTCTTTTTATATATTATCCTATTCCCTGAATTGTTGTATCCCCACTATCTCCCTAGTTTGTCGCTGTCAAATATTCCTCCTCCTTCATTTCTTGTCATATAGAGTCTAACAATGACATCTCTTGGTTGTAAAGCGTTGTGTATCATCATCATTTTCCTTGCTTTAGAGTCCATATTTCTAAGTTCCACCTGTTTAAGAAGGGTCCAGAGCATCTTACAAGGAAGACAGCATAGGTATTAATTCTTTTGACTAGATTTCTGTTGTAGAGTTTGTTTTCGAGAAGTTTTTTTGTTCTTCTGAGGGACTTTTATTCTTCCTTTTTTTTCATTTCCGTTGGACTGATGGAGTCCGTTTCTAATACTCCCAAGTATTTGTTGTTTTTTTTTTTCATCTCCAAGTGTTCTGATGCTTTCTTGATTGGCCAGTTCTGTTCCTTCAATTATTTCTCTTTTACCTTTTGGCATTATCAGCCTGCCTCATTTTTTCTATCCCAAGTTCTATTTCTATATTCTGGCTGTTTGTATAAGGTTTTCTAGTTCTTTGTAATTTTTGGCAAATATCTTAATATCATCCATATACATAATATGTTTTAGCTTTTCCTGTGTCTTTGTAAATTTGTAATCTTTCCTAAGCTATATAAGACGATGGTATCATTCTTAAGATATGTAATTCAGTATATAAAATACACATTTTTAGCCTTAAAATAATCAACCCCAAAAACATACATAAGAACATTCTAAAAATTTTGGATCAAAATCGCATTAGCATTGAAGTTACATTTTTATATTTTCAACCAATCAGCTAAAAACATAGAATAAGAACATTCTAGAAAATCCGGATGAGAAACTAATTAACAGAAAAATTTTAGGCTCTAAAACAAGTAAGTGAATATACGAATCTGATTGGTCAAGAAATGTCTACGCGCTTGAATTTTAGGATCCGCAATAAAACTATTTTTTGATCCACTTTAGTGACCCCCAAAAGTATAACTAACGAATAATTTAATCAACCAGGTCATTCGATCATTCAATTCATTTCTTCCACAGCCAAAGGTTCATTCCGTCTACAACCAAAAAGACTTTACACTACGAGGTCATGAACGGACAGCAGAGAACCACGCCATAAGTCTCAAAAGGAAAAGGCATGCGACCTTCTTTTATCAATGCGACACGTTGTCGCCAAAATCTTAAGAAAACACACGTGCGGACTTAATGAAAGCAAAGACCCATACTTACGGTCCATCATTCATATACACATACACATACCCATATCTGTAAGTAAAGCCAATTATTTTTACCCTCCTTACTTCGGCCAACCATGGACCCATTTATTTGATAGACATTATTAACATGTAAAAACACACACACAAACATACACACACACACGGGCGAATAACCCTATTTTCATTTAACTGGCCATAACTGTATTTCTACAAAGGCCGCTCATAAATTATGTTTCTCATTAATTTTTATACCCGTTTTGTTATGATTATTAAATTGCTTGTTTCTTAATGTTCATTGTTGTCATATTCCATTTGTTTTACGTGCTTGTAAAATTTGTGTTGTATTTGTGTAATATAATGGCCGAGGGATTTTGTTTTATATATCTTGCCTCTCAGTTTAGTTAGGCTGAGAACATTTCGCTTAGCGCATGGGTTAGTTAGGTGCAACATGAGCGCAGGTGTTCACGCGCGTGCGGGGAGGATGTGTCATTCAGAGATGTCAAAATAAAAATCCCAGATAGTAAATGTGACCGGGGGATGTGAATGACGTCATGCACCGGAAGCGCGCGCTGAGGATTTGGGGGATTTGAGAAAAGTCAGTTAGTTGAGTTTTAGCGTCCGAAGAAGACGGTTGACTTTCGGGGCTCGCCGCGATCAGACCAGTTGTTTGCGGTGGGGTGCCGTGCGTGGTGGGGGGCAGATGGAAAAGTCAGCATAGAAAGATTGTGTATCACTCTCCTTATGTCGAATTGCCTTTAACTCAAAGGTAATAAAAAGTTTCGTACCTGAACTAAGAAGTCGTAAGTGTTTTTTGTGTTTCGGGATTCCTATGTTAGCTATATATGAGTTATGAACATTCTATGTACATTTCACACATCCGTATATCTGACTATGTAACATTTGTTGTGGAACTAAACGTGAAAGTAATACCCATAAAATACGAACGAGAACTCACTCACAAACACTCACTACAAATAGGAGAGTAACATATCCACTAAACAATTACATGCACCCACTATAAGTGGCATCATTTTAATAAAAATTAGCAGTGTCGATAGTGAGTATTCCTGGAAGCTGCCTCTTTAGATTTTTATTTATGCTAAGGCTCCTCCACCTATTGCTAGCTCCACTGTCCAGCTTTTCATAGTCCAATTCTCCAGATTTCCATAGAGTGTCTTTGCAATTTTGCAGTTTTTCCTATGTATATAATTTAGTGGCATCATCTTAATAAGAAATAGCAGTGATGATAGTGGGTATTCCAGAAAGATGCCTTTTTGAATTTTTACCTATGTTAGGGATCGTCCTCCTATTGCTAGTTCCACTTTCCAGCTTTCCATACCTCTCATGATAACGTTTACGACTTATTTTGATATCTTGAACGTTTTCGGATATTCTATTATCTATATTTGCGGGATCACGTAATTTGCTTTTTTGTGGTCAATTCACATTATACCACTTTATTCTTATCATTTTGAGAATGTGCGGATCTATATAAAATCGGTAATCTGTTCTTGTTTCCATTGGCCCAGTTGGCTGAGGCTGTAGAATACACTGACTACATCTCTGCAGAGAGGTAAAACACTCCCAACGAGTGTCCTACATATTTCACAAAACAATCTGTTTGTGAGGTTCCAGAAATGCTTTGGGGAATGCGGAGTACCCCTTTATTGCCATCGCTCCCAGGTTCCCTCAGGCCCGGAGTGGTAGCACCTGATAGGGTTAAATAGAGCTAAACAGTGTACTTATGATAAATTGAATTGTTTGAAATAGAACTGTTTTTTACAACTGCGAACTTATACTAAACTGAATTGTTTGGAATCGAACTTTTTATGACATTTAAACTGCGAACTTATACTAAACTGAATTGTTTGAGATAGAACTGTCTATGTATCAAAATGGATTTGGCATTAAATAACCAACAATGGTTGATATGCCATAAAATCAAATCAAATCAAATCAAATCAACTCAAATCTTGTTTCTATGCAACTTCCTTTCAGGTCATCCAAAAATAATCTGCATCTTTCAAACGAATATCATTATTATAATTATTATTGTTGAGAGTTTTTTTACACGAGTGTTATGTGATAGTTTTTCACTGAAGTCTGAGGGACAGTAAATTTCCTCTGGTCTCCTGGACTCTTCTCAGTATTTTGGCCGATCTCAAGAATACTCTAGTTTGGGTGGTCACGATTCGTCTACATATTTCCAGCTCTTCCAGCCTCCTTTTCAAACTTTTGGAAACCGTACCAAGTGCTCCAATTACCGTTGGTATCACCGTCACCCACATGTTCCCCAGCTTTCTTATTTATATGGCAAGATCTAAGTACTTGTCTCTGGTTTCGTTTTCCTTGATTTTTACTCAGTGGTCCACTGAGACGGCTAAGTCCATTATTATTATTATTATTATTATTATTATTATTATTTTTACTCATTAGAGTTTTTCTCATCAGTATAAGCTGATGGGTTTTCACTGAAGTCTGAGTGACAGCAAGTCTCCTCAAGTCTCCAGAACTCGTCTCAGGATTCTGGCCGTTCTCAGCAATGCTGTCGTTTAGATAGTCTCTACCCGTCCGCCAACTTCTAAGTCCTCCATGCCTTTTAATATTCTGTTATTTATTGTGCTTAACAAACCAATCACAATTGGTGCAATCGTTACTTTCATGTTCCACAGCTTTTTCAATTCTCTAGCAAGGTCGAGGTATGATTATTATTATTATCTTTTAGGAGATTTTCATGCAGGTATTAGCTGATGGTTTTTCACTGAAATCTGTGTGACAGCAAGTCTCCTCAAGTCTCCAGGACTCTTCTCAGTATTCTGGTCGATCTTAACAATGTTGTAGTTTAGATGGTCTCCACTCGTATTCTTATTTCCAAGTCCTCCAATCCTACTACCAAACCTTTGGTGACTGTACTGAGTACACCAATTACAATTGGTATCACTGTCACCTTCATGTTCCATGTTTTTTTTTTAGTTCTCTTGCAAGGTCTAGGTACTTATCTCTCTTTTCGCTTTCTTTCAGTTTTAATTTGTGACGACAAAGTCCACCATTCGACAGGTTCTCTTTTTATGTTGACTATAATTAGGTCTGGTCGTCTGGCCGAGAATAGACGATCCGTTTATATCTTAGACCGAATTATTATAATTATTCCAGGTATTTGTAGATTTTTTTTATGCTTTCCCTATGGAGCAGTTCTATTCCTTTAGTTGTTTCTTTTTTTTAAATCTTTTTTTATTGTTTATCATATGTGTTTTCATTTCTTACATACATTCCAAAATATATTGCATCTTTACAACTGAAAATTATCTAAGAAGCTGTTATGTTATTGACATGGGCACTCGCCATCTTGTCAAAGTTAACAAGCTAGGCCAACAAGCCATTGTTAGTAAGTTAGATTCTCACTTGGTACCACATACTTCTGGACTGGTGCTAAATCGCACTTAACTTAGTAAATGACTACTACAATATATATATATATATATATATATATATATATATATATATATATATATATATTTACTAATCTAATATCTACCAGCATTCACGGTACCAGAAAAAAAGAAAAAAAACCCCACCTGGAACAAGAGATAAAAATATCTCGAATCACCGCCCGGGGGAAAAAGAAAAAATATTATAGGACAAAAAGAAAGAAAAGGCCAACCCCATCACACCCCTTAAAAAAATCAAGAGATGTGCAGTCAGTTGGTCAAAAGAAAACTAAAACCTTCCGTGAACACTGCAATGCTACAATTACAAGAGTGCTCAACACGAGTGGAGGCAATTATAAAATTAACTTAAATCGCGAGTTGGAAATCTCCTACTAAAGTTTCACCTTAACGGATCATCAGGAAGTCTAACTAGAGTTGGAGTTAGACTTCCTGATGATCCATTAAGGTGAAACTTTAGTAGGAGATTTCCAACTCGCGATTTAAGTTAATTATATATATATATATATATATACCCATAATTGGCATAATCGTTTGAGTGCTCACCAATGGTCCGGGGGAGACTTGGGTTCAATCCTAGGTCGAGTCATACCAAAGACCCCAAAATGGTACTTGATGCCTCTTGCTTAACACTCAGCATTATACTGTACGGATCAAGGATAAGTGGAGAAATCCAGGGAAAGCGCCTTTCCTTACACCTCGGTGTTGTAGCTATTGAAAAGGGAGCCTTCGGGTCACCCTCGACTACGGTCGGCCAACTTGCTTCTTACTATATATTATGAATTGAATTACTATGACCAGAATATCCGGTGAACACTTACACACGACATACGGAAATACTGGACAGCTGTATTCAGTCATATAGTGTTAAACAAGATAAATTGTCTTTTTTAAATTGGTTATCATAACATCTAACTAGCAGTTGACCTAATGAGTAGAGTGTTCGCTAATAGTCTGGGAGACCGGGGTTCAATCCAAGGTCGAGTCATACCAAAGACTCACAAATGGTATTTGATGCCGCCTTGCTTAGCACTCAGCACGATAAGGTAAGGGTAAAGTGGAACAATCCAGAGAATGGAGTAGCGCCTTCTCCTACATCTCAGTGTAGTAGCTATTAAAAAAGGAGCCTTCAGGTCACCCTCGACTAAAGTCGCCAACTTTACTTTGACTTATTTACTCTTATTGTAAGATGGTCATTATTAAAATGAAAAAAAGTAGAATAACTTTTATTAAAGTTTTAGGATAAGTATTTGTAAGCTGTACTTAGCCATTTTACATATGGGTTGTAAGATGGTCGTTAATAAAAATAAGAAGTAGAGTCCATTTTTAGGATAATTATTTGTATGCTATAACTACACATATATAAAAAATAGACTGTATATCTAATATTGAAGATTTAGCTTAAACAGTAGATTATATATTTAATACTGAAGATTTGGATTAAAAAGTGTATTATATATTCAATATTGAAAACTTAGCTTAAGCAGTAGATTATATATTTAATACTGAAGATTTGGATTAAAAAGTGTATTATATATTCAATATTGAAAACTTAGCTTAAGCAGTAGATTATATATTTAATACTGAAGATTTGGATTAAAAAGTGTATTATATATTCAATATTGAAAACTTAGCTTAAGCAGTAGATTATATATTTAATACTGAAGATTTGGATTAAAAAGTGTATTATATATTCAATATTGAAAACTTAGCTTAAGCAGTAGATTATATATTTAATACTGAAGATTCAGATTAAATAAGAATGATTATTATTAAAAAAAAGAATAGTTATTTGAAATATAATTGCTGGTTTCGGCAGTAAATAACCCAACGAGGGTTGACACACTGTAAAACCAACAAACAAACTTAAGCTAATTGGATAAGATATTAAACAGTTTATTGAATTATCTGATGTTGACCAAAATTATATTAATATGATATGTGAAATTTTGTTAATTTTGGTGGCAAATACAGATACCAAACAGCCATTTTAAAAATTATTTATTCAATGAAACTCATTAGAATCTTTTTCTTTAAGAAAGGTGTCTCAATTTGAACTTTCTGCAAAGTAAATTCGCTCCCTATTGATCACTGTATGCTTTTTTCGCTCCCTATTGATCACTGTATGCTTTTTTCGCTCCCTATTGATCACTGTATGCTTTTTTCGCTCCCTATTGATCACTGTATGCTTTTTTTCAACCTGCAAAATTTTATTCACTCCCAGGAGTTTTTATAGACCACTTTGAGTATCTTTAGTATAGATTTAAATAAGGTTTAACAACTCGTAGTATATATGTGTATATATATATATATATATTTCAGCCAGGGTGTCTCAATATACATGTGACTTACATGACATGTAATAACTACTAATGATAAAATTTTGTTTTTTGTTTCATATTTGAAAATTTTATACTATTTCAACAATTAATCGTCGATCACAACGCCTTGGGCAAGAGAAGAAAAATATTTTATGTCACTACTTATTCGGAGACAAAATCATTCAAAACTCTGCAAGCAAAATTTCCCAGGAAGTTCAACTTTAACAATTATCCCCAGAAAAGCCAAATTTATCATTGGGTACACAAATTTCAAACCACAGGGTTAGTAAACAATCTCAACAAGAAGGCAGAAAATTCCAGATCTGACAGGAACTTGACTGCAAGATGTCCTGACAATGTGGATGCTGTTAGAAATTCTGTGGAAACAGTCCGAAAAAATCCCTCCGAAGACGTTCTCAAGAAGTCTTTCACGTGCACTGTAGGATAATGTCAAATAATTTCTGTCCTTGTCATCTGGTTTGACCTTTCAGACGTGATATAATTGCTTTTTAAGTTGACGATGCAATATGAATTATCATATTAATGGGTTGCATCTATTTTGAGACACCCTGTATATATTTAAGACACGTGAAAATTTATAAAAAGGATATTCCACATGTAGATCCAGTTGCTCTGATACAGGATTCAACCCAAAATATTTGAATTGTAATTTTGGTAGTAAAGACGGCTATGATTTGTCAAGATGTGGTAATTTGGTTTGGTTGTTTGGGTTTTATGGCATATCAACCTTTGTAGGTTATTTCACGTCAAATCCATTTTTATGTAAATCGTCAGCTCTATTTCAAACAATTCGGGTTAGCATGAGTACACAGTTTGTCAAAAACATTTCTATTTCAAGCTATTCCGTTTATTCAAACAGTTCTAATTGAGCTAATTCAGTTTAGTATTAGTACAGATTTTGTTTATACAGTTAAATGTCAAAAGAGTTCTATTTCAAACAATACAGTTTTGTGTAAGCACGCTGTTTAAATATGAAACAATACAGTTTAGCATAAATACGCAGTTTAAATGCAAAAAAACCCCCAGTAAATTCAAGAAACCATGGTTTAGTTCTATTTAACCGATAGATAGGACCCTTATCAGGTGCTACCACTCTGCGTCAGAGTGGACCTGGGAGCGATAGTAATGAAGGGGTACTCCGCATTCCCCAAAGCTCCAGCATTACTGGAACCTCACCATCAGATTATTTAGTGCTATATCCAGGACACTCGTTTAGGGAGGGTCTTACCCCTTTGCAGAGAAGCAATCGGTATATTCTACAGCCCCAGCCGACTGGGCAAAAGATGTGGCAGTCATTATATATATATATATATATATGTGTGTGTGTGTGTGTGTGTGTATATATATATTGTTACTTGCCGAGAAGATGTCGAAGTTGCAAATATGTTTCACATAAAATATTCTTTCATTTCTTGCGAGATCTGCTCAAAAACTTTGAAAATTAAAGAAACTTTGAAGCGACGAAATAACTATGACACAGTGGAGCGATACAAGATTTATTCGCTAACAGTGAATGGAATCACTCAAGAGGATAAGATAACACAGAACAAATCAATTGTTTAGGCAATGAAATGGTGTGTGTATTCATATGCATCGAGGTCGGATGTGTACGTAAATAAAACAGAAAGGTAGTATAAACAAAGAAATGTGATTTTAACCGTCTTTATTAGTCTATTTGTTCACTAATTCAGTTCTTTATTTCACACGGAAGTACAATAGGGTTCACGGCCAAATTTTTTTCTTTCTTTTCCTTTTTTGTAGTCTACGGAAAGACAGGGCGATGTTTTTGCTTTCAAACTTCACATAAGTCTCTGGCTGGATTCTTTTATTATCGTTGCTCTAATATCATGTGGCTTCCACGATAAATCTCCGTGGATCTTTTCTTTTTATAAGACCTATCCGTGTTATGTTGCGTAGCCACAGCACAATTTTTGAATTGGCTGGCCGCTACGTGGGTTCCTCTTCGAAAGATTTTCGCTAACTGACTTTTTATCAGATTTGTATTCCTAGCGCGCGAAAGGCTGTCCTTGTCGCGTGCCCTCTTTCAGCCAATAAGCGACTTCTATTTTCAAACTGTAATATCGGCCGATCTCGACGTGCAGCAGGTTTGGGGAAGTGATGTCACCCAGACACACTGTCACATTTCCTTCTGATATGGGCCATGTCTACTGGTTGACTCTTTTTTAACAGTCTGATGCTATGACTTGGAGGAGGCTTAGTAATCCTTCACAATATATATATATATATATATATATATATATATATATATAAAATAGAATATATATATATATATTCTATTTCCTGCCCATGAGGTTAACGTTATGTGGATTCATAACACCGACTAGGGAAGACGTAGCCCCGGAGGTGGCCGTGTCCCCTGTGGGGAATACATACCTCCAAGACACATTAGGTCAAGTGGTCGCACATTGTCACCATGACTAGTTAATTCGGTATCGCTTATATGTGACATGAGCCGGTGGCCCCGTGGTAGAGTTTCGGCTTCTGCTTTCTGTGGTTGTTGGTTCGATCGCCAGTGGTGGAGATTACGGTGTGTACTGCTGATGAGACCCAATAAGGTCGAAACAGCTGTTCAGTGTTCCGGATGTCGCATGTAGGTGTTTGCCAGATTTTCTAGTCATGATAATTCTAATATATAAATATGGTGTTTAAAAACATTCGATATCATTTGAGATGTACTGAAAATTTTGAGTTGTTTAAATTTGAAACAAGAATTATCAAGTTATTAAAATGATATCAGTTTTTCCGGAACACTGGACGCTGACTAAACGGTTGGAAAAGAAGCTAGACGGCAATTATACAAGAATGTTGCGAGCAATATTAAACAAGTCCTGGCAGCAACACCCCACAAGGCGCCAACTGTACGGTCACCTACCACCTGTCACGAAAACTATACAAGCTAGACGAACCAGACATGCTGGACACTGCTGGAGAAGCAAGGACGAGATCGTAAGTGACGTGCTCCTGTGGACTCCCGCATATGGCCAATCAAAAGCAGGACGACCAGCTCGAACATATATACAGCAGCTATGTGATGATACGGGATGTAACCCTGAAATCCGACAATATTGTCCAAGACGATTTATTCTTTATTATCGATATTTTATACTGCAACTTTGGACCTTATTTGTTTAAATTGTTGTATTTTATTTTCTCTGGCTATATTTTTAATATCTCACGGGAGACCTGGGTTCAGTCCCAGGTCGAGTCATACTAAAGACTTTAAAAATGGTACTTGACACTTAACACTCAGCAATATAATGTACGTATCAAGAGTAAAGTGGAGCAATCCAGGGAAAGGAGTAGCGCCCTCCCCTACACCTCGGTGTAGTAGCTAATAAAAAGGGAGCCTTCTGGTTACCCTCGACTACAGTCGCCAACTTTACTTACTTACATTCATTGAGTATTAATTTGGTAAAAACAAAGGATAAGTTGAAAAAACTGGCCGTAAGTTTATAGCATATAGTGTTATATTGCGAGAAACTAAAAAATTGTTGAAGAAAGGTTGAAGAAACAAACGCGTCGTTAGATTTATTTTTCAGTTTTTTTTCCGACCGGTCTCATAAATAGAAAGTTCTTTGTAGACCAGTCTCATAAAGAGGAAATACTTTGTAGACCGGTCTCATAAAGAGGAAGTTCTTTGTAGACCAGTCTCATAAAGAGGAAGTTCTTTGTAGACCGATCTCATAAACAGGAAGTTCTTTGTAGACCGATCTCATAAACAGGAAGTTCTTTGGAGCTCGATTTCATAAACAGGAAGTTCTTTGTAGACCGGTCTCATAAAGAAGTTCTTTGTAGATTGATCTCATAAACAGGAAAATTTGAGATTATTTGGCGGGAGGGTCAGTCCATGGATTCATTCTTTCATAAGATATTGTCCACCCATAATGTGAATGTGTGTCTTGGGTTTTTGTGGGGTCACTTAAAACCCAAAATGTACGTCTTTTTCCTTTGGCATCTAAATCACAATTCTCAAAAAATTTAACTCTCAATAGCAGGTAGTCCACGTGCCATCGTGGCTAACATGGTGGACAACGACATCATTCTAAACGAGTTCTAATTCCATTCGTGCTGTTATGTTCAATTTCGGTCTAATATTCTTTGTAAAGGCATGAGCCTCCTAATCCCTCCAGCTATTGGTTAAGAATTACTACTATTGTTGCTCTACAGAGATTGCTTTGGCATTAAATAACCCATCAAAAGTTGATATAGCATTAAAGGAAGAAATGAAACAATCTGAAACCTAACTCTCTTACATAGCAGGTGATTACCCGCAACCAACCACAAACACACATAGTTTCCATAGATTATAGATTATCAAGGTCGGGAACTGTAATGCGCTATCACTCCTACGCGAATGTTCACTACATCTGACTGGCCGGTGGCGAGCTAATAGTGAGGTCATTACATTACACTAGTCACACACACACACACACACACACACACACACATATATATATATATATATATATATATATATATACACACGCACACATATTTATAAACAAACATATATGTATATATACATATACACATATATATGTATATATACATATACACACATATTTATAAACAAACATATATATATACACGTATATATGCATATATATATATATATATATATATATATATACATCAGGATAAAGATGCATATATATACATATTTACAT